>PITA01011476.1:0-36488 GCA_004023965.1 Spilogale gracilis | reverse complement strand
CCCTCTGCCGCCTCTGCCCTCGCCCCTGCAAGGCCCGGAATGACCGTCTCTTGCTCCCCTGTCTAGCCTCCTCACCAGCCCTTCCCTGCTCCCCCAGGTACCGCATCCTGAACCCCAGTGCCATCCCGGACGACACCTTTGTGGACAGCCGGAAGGCCACAGAGAAGCTCCTGGGCTCCCTGGACATTGATCACACCCAGTACCAGTTCGGCCACACCAAGGTGGGGGCGCATGGGATGGAGGGTGGTCGCACTGGACAGACGACACGCAGGCTCCTGGGGGTTCCACCTGGTGCCTCCCCCACCCCCAGGTGTTCTTCAAGGCTGGGCTTCTTGGCATCCTGGAGGAGCTTCGCGACCAGCGCTTGGCCAAGGTTCTGACGCTGCTGCAGGCCCGGAGCCGGGGCCGCCTCATGCGCCTGGAGTACCAGCGCCTGCTGGGCGGCAGGTGTGTGAGGGGCCGGGAGCAGGGCCGGGGGGCCGGCAGGAGCCCCAGGCTCTCCGCAGTGCGACACAGTATCTATCGCGAGGTCAGCTCGTCCCCTGGGGCTGGTCGGGTGGCTCTGAAGGGGCAGGTTCTGTGTTGTGCCCCTCAATGGCTAGTTTCCATTTGTTCACCTCTAAACTTGGGGTAAGAGCACTTTCTTTCCTTGCACGGCAGGCCACCCACAGTGTGGCCCAGTAATGACAGCCTGTGAGACTCTTGAAGTGCCAGCCCCAGGCAAGAGCTTTATTTGCATAATCTTGGTTAACAGACCCGACAGGTGCTACGATTATCTCCAGCTGTAGAGACCCAGTCACAGCTGGCTGGGGGGACGGCGAGAATGTGGGTGTGAGCCCCGCACAGTCTGGCCCCAGAGCCCAGGGTGTAGTGGGGTCCAATCCTGGTGTCTTCAGGACACTTGCAAGGGCCACTGGGATGGTTAGAGCTCATGAGCCCTTGCCCTGGAGGCAGATGCGTTGGACCTTGGGCCTCTCTGTGAGCTCACCTATGAAGCAGAGGCGTTAGAGCCACCTGACCGGGAAGGTGAAGAGAGATCACCCTGAGAGTGTGTAGTGCGGAGCGTCCCCCAGGGCCGGGGTCCTGGGACCCTCGGGGCTGTCACTGTGAAGGCGGTGCTGAGCCTGTCTGCCCCCTGTGACTTCCCTTCCCCAGAGACGCCCTGTTCACCATCCAGTGGAATATCCGTGCCTTCAATGCTGTCAAGAACTGGTCATGGATGAAGCTCTTCTTCAAGATGAAGCCGCTGCTGCGCTCCGCCCAGGCCGAGGAGGAGTTGGCCGCCCTGCGGGCCGAGCTGCGGGGGCTCCGCGGGGCGCTGGCTGCTGCTGAGGCCAAGCGCCAGGAGCTGGAGGAGACCCACGTCAGTGTCACCCAGGAGAAGAATGACCTGGCCTTGCAGCTACAGGCGGTGAGTGGGGGAGGGAGGGGAGTGCCCTCGGTGACCCATGCCCCCTGGCACCCCAGAAAACCCCAGGCTGCTTTGAGGAAATACCACCCTTCTACGCCCCCTCTCTCCGGGCAAGGGTGGACCTGGTGTGTGTGCTCCAGGTGCTCGGGATCTGGATCCTTCTTCCCAGTCCCTTCGTGCTGTGAGAGGAGGCCTGTGGGCTCATGTTCACGCTTGGCCTCCCCACCCTCAGAGTCCGTCTGTCCATGCGTCCTGATGCTTCCACCTCCTGCTACCTGGGCTTCCTGCTAAAGCCACAGTGGAGCCCCATCTCCCCAGCCCGCGCTTCCTCGCCCTCCCTGAGACACACGCCCACTCCCTCCTCCTGGGAACCCAGGTCGCAAGTAACAGTAATAGCTGGAGGGCAGGATCAAGGGTCTGGAATCTCCCCAAGTCCACAGAGCCCTTCCTTCCTTCTGCAAACACAAGAATCACCTGTGCACCAGGCCCCATGGTAGCTCTGGAGACACGTTGCTGGAAAGACAGGGCGTGGTGACCAGACTCAGCTGCTCATACAGGAGACCGTTAGGCAGCCAGGTGGTGAGGAAACGGTGAGGTGGGAGAGGGAACCCAAGCCGATCTGGGGCTCTGCTGCCATCCCTTCAGAAGGCTTCAGGCTGGAACTCCTTGAGCCTGTGTTCAGGTGTCACTCTGGGTTGCCCTCAGCCTGTCTGATGTTCCCCTCTGGATGTTTCCGCTTTAGCCCCTGCCCCCTCATCCGCCCCCCCCCAGTGGTAATTCCAACACACCCGAATCCCTTTAGGGTCCAGAGCAGGTGGGTTGTGAGCATTCCTGGTCCCCAGAGCCCAGCTGAGCATGGCGTCGGAACTCTGCCTGGACGCGTGAACTTTTTTCTCCAGGGCCTGCCTGGTGGCCCTGGGCTGGTCCAGCCGGCCCTGGCTCTGCCCCATTCCCCACATCCCTCTCCAGGAGCAAGAAAACCTGACGGACGCTGAGGAGCGCTGCCACTTGCTGATCAAGTCCAAGGTGCAGCTCGAGGCGAAGGTGAAGGAGCTGAGCGAGCGGCTGGAGGATGAGGAGGAGGTGAACGCCGACCTGGCGGCCCGCAGGCGCAAGCTGGAGGACGAGTGCACAGAGCTCAAAAAGGACATCGACGACTTGGAGCTGACACTGGCCAAGGCCGAGAAGGAGAAGCAAGCCACGGAGAACAAGGTGTGGGGCCAGGCAGCTGCTGTCTCCCTTTTGGCTCTAGGATACCCCTGCTGGATGGCCACAGGCAGGTCACTTCCTATCTGTGGGCTTCACTTTGCTCATCTGTCTAATGGGGTTAAGAGCAGCACTTACCTCGTTGGGTGGTTGAGGAGTCAGTGTATGAGTAGCTTCAGCAAGCACTCAGTCCTGGGCCTAGCGCACGGTAGGAGCTCAGCACGGTAGGAGCTCAGCATCTGGCATCTGCCCTCGACTGCTGGCCTCTTGAGGACAGGAAGCCCACTGCCCTGTTCTGTGCATCCCAGTGCCTCTGCGTTACTGCTGGCATTGGGCCCCTCCCACAGCCCCACGTAGTTCTCAGGAGAGGAAGTGTGGATGCCGTTATACAGGGACAGAGGGACGCGGAGGTCAGATGGCTGCTCGGGTGCTCACAGGGGGAGCCAGGACTGTCTGGAACCCCTGTTACAGTAAAGGAAACTGGTGCCTGCCGAGAACTGAGGCTGAGTAAAGTGACTTGCCCAAGGCCCCCTAGCTGGGAGGGAGGGATGGTTGTGACCTGGTGGGAGGCTTCTTGGACCAAAGTGTGGGAGGGGCGTCCTCACGGTGACCCCGGCACTGGCACAGGTGAAGAACCTGACCGAGGAGATGGCAGCCCTGGACGAGTCGGTGGCCCGGCTGACCAAGGAGAAGAAGGCATTGCAGGAGGCCCACCAGCAGGCCCTGGGCGACCTGCAGGCCGAGGAGGACCGTGTGAGCGCTCTGGCCAAGGCCAAGCTCCGGCTGGAGCAGCAAGTGGAAGACGTGAGTCCCAGCCCCAGTGGAGGCTGGCAGGGGCCAGGGGGCCCTGGGCAGTTGGGCCTGGCGGCTGAGCCTAACCACCCCTCCTGCCTCACAGCTGGAGTGCTCCCTGGAGCAAGAGAAGAAGCTTCGCATGGATACGGAGCGGGCGAGGCGCAAGCTCGAGGGTGACCTCAAGCTGACACAGGAGTCAGTGACCGATGCTGCCCAGGACAAGCAGCAGCTGGAGGAAAAGCTCAAGAAGTAGGCATGGGGTGGGCAGCCCACCTGAGCCCGTGCCCCGTTTCTCCCTGGGGTCAGTTCTGCATCCCCGTAGAAGTTGAGCATGAAGGATCAAAACGGGGGCCGCTAGGGTGCAGGTGGTAGCGTCCTGCCTTCCTTGGACCGAGGTCCCTGGCCAGGCTCGGGGCTGGGGGTTTGAGAGGGACCACAGGGGTTGGGGGAGGTCCCTTAGGGCTGGGTGCCTCAGGCAAGGAACAGGGGAGACCAGAGGGCCAGGGGACTCCAGGCTGGTTGATAGCAGTCAAGCCCTGCCTTGGCTCACGCTCCGTGTGACCTCCAGGAAGGACTCGGAGCTGAGTCAACTGAACCTGCGGGTAGAGGATGAGCAGCTTCTCGGGGCGCAGCTACAGAAGAAGATCAAGGAACTGCAGGTGTGTGGGGGGCATGGGGCAGGGAGGGTGTGTGTAGGAAGGGCCAGGGCTAGCGGTGCATGGAGATGACAGCTGCCCGCTGCCGGTCTGGTCCCCAGGCTCGGGCGGAGGAGCTGGAAGAGGAGCTGGAGGCAGAGCGGGCGGCCCGGGCCCGTGTGGAGAAGCAGCGGGCAGAGGCAGCCCAGGAGCTGGAAGAGCTGAGCGAGCGGCTGGAGGAGGCTGGCGGGGCGTCGGCGGGGCAGCGGGAGGGGTGCCGCAAGCGCGAGGCCGAGTTGGGCCGGCTGCGGCGGGAACTGGAGGAGGCGGCGCTGCGGCACGAGGCCACCGTGGCTACCCTGCGCCGCAAGCAGGCAGAGAGCGCAGCTGAGCTGGGTGAGCAGGTGGACAGTCTGCAGCGGGTGCGGCAGAAGCTGGAAAAGGAGAAGAGCGAGCTGCGCATGGAGGTGGATGATCTGGGTGCCAACGTGGAGACTCTGGCCCGCGGCAAGGTGCCTGCCCCCGACCTGACCCCAATTTCTGACTCCTCCTGACTGAGCTCGGATGCCATACCCACCTCGACTCTGAGTTAATCCTGACTCCAGCGCTGACCCCACCTGCCAACCCCTGCCAACCCCCATGCCAGCACTAGGCCTGACACTGTGCCTGAGCCAGACCCCTCACCTGTTCACCTGTCATCCAGCCCCAACCCCATACCAGTCCTGACCTCAAACCTTGACTCCTACTGAACGCTGTGCCCTGACTCCAGATCATTTTTGACCCAGCATCTAATTTTAACATCTCAGTCCTTGACCTCTATCCTGTTACTGTCCCGAACCCCAACATCCAGTCTTGATCCTTAACCTTTGTACCGCCAGTCCTGACAGCTGACCTCTGGACCAGTCTGCAGCCGACTTCAGGCTCTAGTATCCTAACCTCACCCTGGCCTCCTCACTTCTGACACCCATCTTCTAAAACCATGGTCCAGCAGTAGAATCTCTGACGTTGAACTTGGGACTCTGCTTTCCCTTTGCTTCCCGAGCCCACATCTAGCCTTCTAGTTCACAACCATAGGGTCCCAGCCTCTGGTTGGCAGCCCCAGACACTGCCTTGTGATTGACAAACTTTTTCTGACTCCTGATGCTGGATCCCAGGCCACTGCAGAGAAGCTGTGCCGAACCTATGAGGATCAGCTGAGCGAGGCCAAGATCAAGGTGGAGGAGCTACAGAGGCAGCTGGCAGATGCAAGCACTCAGCGTGGGCGGCTGCAGACTGAGAGTGGTGAGGCCAGGGGCTCGCTGGGCCATCCCGGGGCCTTGGTGCCGCCCCTCGAGGGCCTGCCTGACCTGCTGGCTCACCCCTTGTCCTGCAGGGGAGCTGAGCCGCCTGCTCGAGGAGAAGGAGTCTCTGATTAGCCAGCTGAGCCGGGGCAAGGCCTCGGCCACCCAGAGCCTAGAGGAACTGCGGAGGCAGCTGGAGGAGGAGAGCAAGGTGGGCTGGCTACCGCCCGCCCCAGAGCAGGCAGGGTGGGCCCTGGGGCCGCTGGCCTGGCCCCATGCTGAGGTCCCAGAGGTCTCTGCAGGCCAAGAGTGCGCTGGCCCATGCCGTACAGGCTTTGCGGCACGACTGTGACCTCTTGAGGGAGCAGCATGAGGAGGAGGCAGAGGCCCAGGCCGAGTTGCAGCGGCTGCTGTCCAAGGCCAATGCTGAGGTGGCCCAGTGGAGGAGCAAGTATGAGGCAGATGCCATTCAGAGGACTGAGGAGCTGGAGGAGGCCAAGTGAGTGCCTTACCGGGCCATCACTGTGTAGGGGTGGTGCCTGAGCCCCTGAGCCATCAGAGGGCCAGGGGAGAGGGACTGTTGAGCCAGCCTCCCACCATCTGCTCCCGTGGCCTAGAAAGAAGCTGGCACTGCGGCTGCAGGAAGCCGAGGAGGGAGTGGAGGCCGCTCATGCCAAGTGTTCCTCACTGGAGAAGGCCAAGCTGCGACTACAGACGGAGTCGGAGGATGTGACCCTAGAGCTGGAACGGGCCACTTCAGCGGCGGCTGCACTGGACAAGAAGCAGCGGCACTTGGAGCGGGCCCTGGAGGAGCGGCGGCGTCAGGAGGAGGAGATGCAGCGGGAGCTGGAGGCTGCCCAGAGGGAGGCCCGCAGCCTGGGCACTGAGCTCTTCCGGCTGCGACACAGCCACGAGGAGGCGCTCGAGGCCCTGGAGACACTCAAGCGGGAGAACAAGAACCTGCAGGGTAGGTTCCACCCCGGAGTCAGAGAACTGTGCTGGGGTCACCAGGAGCCCCTTAGAGTCATGGAGGGTGTCCTGGTGGGGTCCGCTGGAGTTAGGAGTGAGCGAAATGACCTGGGTTGGAGCAGAAGGCATGGGGGCAGCCCCTCAGTGTCCTATTCCCTCTGCAGAAGAGATCAGTGACCTCACAGACCAAGTCAGCCTCAGCGGGAAAAGCATCCAGGAACTGGAGAAGGCCAAAAAGGCTCTGGAAGGGGAGAAGAGTGAGCTCCAGGCCGCACTGGAGGAGGCCGAGGTCAGGGGCTGACCACAGGGCTGGGGTGGGCACCGCCCTGCTTCCCAGCCTCTGCTCTCCTGTAACACACGTGTGGCCCCCATGCCCATACTGCCTGCTCTGCACTCCAGGGAGCCCTGGAGCTGGAGGAGACCAAAACTCTGAGGATCCAGCTGGAGCTATCCCAGGTCAAGGCTGAGGTGGACCGGAAACTGGCTGAGAAGGATGAAGAGTGCACTAACTTGAGGTGTGGGGGCTCAAGTCATCCCTGCCCCCCTGCCCACACCCCCTCAATCCACTCCTCCTCTGGGGGTGGTGACCCCTCCTATCCCAGCCACCTGAGGGCAGGAGCAAAGCAGGCAGGCAGAGTTTGTCAGTCTTGCCCCTCCCCAAGAGAGCTCTGTCAAGGTCAAGACTATCATCCTGTCTAGAGGCAAACTTCAGAGTAAAGCAGTAAAGGACTTGCTCAGGGCTACACAGCCAGGATTCAGCCCATGCCTAGAGCCTCACTTTTGTCCGTGAACTTGCTCTGAGGGGTAACAGGCAGTCACAAGGGGCTTGCTGCAGCTGTGGCATTGCTTGTTGTGTAAGAGCAGGCCCAGGGCCTGTGCCCACACCCTTCTCAGAGGCCACCACCCCACCTCTCCTGCCTCCTTCCCACAGGCGCAATCACCAGCGGGCCGTGGAGTCCCTGCAGGCCTCCCTGGATGCAGAGACAAGGGCCCGCAACGAGGCACTGAGGCTCAAGAAGAAGATGGAGGGTGACCTCAACGACCTAGAGCTGCAGCTGGGCCATGCCACCCGCCAGGCCATGGAGGCGCAGGCAGCCACACGGCTGCTGCAGGCCCAGCTCAAGGAGGAGCAGGCCGGGCGGGACGAGGAGCAGCGGCTGGCGGCCGAGCTCCGAGAGCAGGCACAGGCCCTAGAGCGACGGGCTGCGCTGCTGGCTGCAGAGCTGGAGGAGCTGCGGGCCGCGCTGGAGCAGGGCGAACGCAGCCGGCGGCTGGCGGAGCAGGAGCTGCTGGAGGCCACCGAGCGCCTTAACCTCCTGCACTCACAGGTGGGGATGGTGGGGGTCCGGGGGGCTTAGGGCGCTGGCCAGCAGGCCCCCACTCTGAGGCTCTGCTTCCCCCCTCAGAACACAGGCCTCCTGAACCAGAAGAAGAAGCTAGAGGTGGATCTGACCCAGCTGAGCGGGGAGGTGGAGGAGGCTGCCCAGGAGAGGCGAGAAGCCGAGGAAAAGGCCAAAAAGGCCATCACCGACGTGAGGCTGGGCTGGGGCTGGGGCTGTAGGGTCCCGCAGAGTTCCCAGGGACTTTCACCTTCTGACCATGCCCACTCACAACCCCTCTCTCCAACTCCACCAACAGGCGGCCATGATGGCCGAGGAGCTGAAAAAGGAGCAGGACACAAGTGCACACCTGGAAAGGATGAAGAAGACGCTAGAGCAGACGGTGCGGGAGCTCCAGGCCCGGCTTGAGGAGGCCGAGCAAGCTGCCCTCCGTGGCGGGAAGAAGCAGGTGCAGAAGCTGGAGGCCAAGGTTCGTGTGGCCCTTCCAGTCCTTTCCCTGGCAGGGTGGGCCAGCCCGAGGGCAGGCTCCGGGCAGCAGGCCCATCCCTGGCTCTGCTCACAGGTGCGGGAGCTGGAGGCCGAGCTGGATGCAGAGCAGAAGAAGCACGCTGAGGCCCTCAAAGGGGTGCGGAAACATGAGCGCCGGGTCAAGGAGCTCGCGTACCAGGTAGGTGACCAGGTCCGCCTTGAAGGGTGACCCCGGAGCTGGCCGGGTCTGGCCAAGACCTGAGTTGCTTTTGCCTGCCCAGGCCGAGGAGGACAGGAAGAACCTGGCTCGCATGCAGGACCTGGTGGACAAGCTGCAGAGCAAGGTCAAGAGCTACAAACGCCAGTTTGAGGAGGCGGTGAGTGAATGGGAGTCACAGCCGCCAGGCCCTAGTAGGTGGGAACTCCACCTCAGCGCCGCCAGAGAGCAGCAGCCGCCGTGGGCTCCCCAGTGTTGGCAGGGACCCCACTGTTCCTGGGGGATGAGGGACAATTTCCTCCCAGCTTGGGCTAGAGATAGGACCTGTCTCTGAGGGGACCTCATGTGCTTTCCCCTTCTGTAGACCTCTGGAAGGAGGGCTCCCCCCGCCCCCCAGCTTCCTGCCGTGGGTACTGGTGATGCGGGAGGAAGGGACCAGGGAGTTGTGGTGGGAGCTGCCGAGGACCAGGAGAAGGCAGCCCCCTCTGGGGATGGGGTCAGACCAGACTGACCTCCTCTCTCAGTTACCAAAGGGTGATCAGGCCCATCTGTGCCCCCAGGAACAACAAGCCAGTACTAACCTGGCCAAGTACCGCAAGGCCCAGCATGAGCTGGATGATGCAGAGGAGCGGGCAGACATGGCAGAAACCCAGGCTAACAAGCTGCGGGCAAGGACCCGGGACGCCCTGGGGCCCAAGGTGAGGGTCTGCACGGGGCACCCCTTGCCCTCTGCCTGGGGACGGGGGGGTTGCATAGTGGCACTCACTCAGCTACTCCTGTCCCCTTAGCACAAGGAATGATACCGGAGTTCCTGGGTTCTGAAGATCCTGCCTGTGTGCCCGGTCCTGCTGCCTCTTCATCCCAGTCCGCCCCAAGCCCTGCCGGACCCCGAGTAAATGCCACGTCTGCAGCTCTAGCTGGGGGCCTTCTCCTCCTCTGAGGTTCAGGAGAAGAACAGAACACATGGTCCCTGGACAAAAGTCAGGTCCACATCAGTCATTTAAAATAAAGTTCTTTAATAGTCTCCATTTAATCGGTTTATTTGTTGTTAATAAATTGGCAACACAAGGAGGGGCTGAGGGTGTGCTCCTAGCCAGGCTCCTATGTGTGCGGGCTCAGGCAGGAGACGCTGCCCCAGGTCAGGGCACAGGCACCCTGTGCCCCAAGGGATGGAAGAAGGTGGCCCCTACTTCTAGGGGAACCCCCAGGGATGAACACAGCGGCCAGTGAGCAAACAGAACCAGAGGAACTAAAGGAAAACGAGGGAGGGAGGGACAGGTGGGCAGGTGTGGGGAAGGCAGCATCCTCGGGTAGCCCCCACCCCTGCCCAGGTGTGGGGGGCGGGAGGGGGCGCTCAGAAGCCTTTGCCTGGGTCCAAAGGCTGGAGCAAGCTTGGCTCACAGATTGGAGGAGGGTGCCCATACCTCCCTCTCCACCCCAGGACCGACAGCCAAGAGACTGGGTAAGAGCTCAGATAGAGCTATTTTTAAAAGTTCCTTTACCTCTGGGTGGGCCAGGGCCCCAGGGTTCTGAAGGAAGGGTGGGCATCATGTCCCTGTCCTTATCTTGGGGATCTTGAAGGAACCAAGGTTCCCCCCATGACCTGGGGCCCTCAGACCCAAGGACTTCTAGATGCTCCCTCCCACCAAATCTGTACCTGAAGACTTGGGGGCAGGCAGAGTAGTGGGGAGGTGGGGGGAAGCGGCGGGGGGTGCGGACAGGGCACAGCACGTGGCACACGTACCCATGCTCACCCACAGTGGCCCTGGCCCAACAGCCTCCCGAGGCCTGGCCCAACGTCACTCCTCAGTGAAGTCCCTGTCTATGTCCATGTAGGGCTCCTCAATGTAGCTGACAAGGGCAGAGGGCGACTGTCGGTCTGGGTTCAACAGGATGGACACGGTCTCTTTCCAGTATGAGAAGCTGATGCAGGAGCTCTGGGCAGAGAGAGGGGGGCTGGGGGGGCGTGCATGGAGGACCTGGGGGGAACCCGGCACCCGTGGGGAGGGCCTTGGGAAGGGGACAAGGAGCTGCCCACCACACGGCCCAGGTGTCGGCCTTGCACTCTGTAGCCCACGCACCACCTGCTGGGACTGGGGGGCACTCACGTTCTCCAGGCAGGTGCTGTCCTTGTCCTTGTGCAGGTAATGCTGCTGCCAGAAGCGCAGCAGATTGTGGAAGTTGTTGAGCAGGAAGCCGGGGTACTTCTTGCTGTGCTCCATCCGCTGCAGCAGGCGCAGGTACAGCGGCAGCCGCTCTTTCCGGCGGGCCAGCATCAGGATCACCAGGCTGGTGTTGAGGCAGCTGACGTTCTCCTGCAGGGCACCAGGCCACCCTGGTCAGGGGCCCCTAGTGGGCCTGGGCAGCCCCGGGGCAGGGAGGAGGGTGTCCCTCACCCAGACCCTGCGGGGCCCCAGCACAGTCCACGAGCTGCACACCGAGCTGCCTCTGCCTGGACCTGACAGCGACTGCCCTGAGCACCTTCCTGTCCCTCCTCCACCCACCACCTGTACCGCCCTGGTGGGACCCTCCTCCTCATCAGTCCAGTTAGAGTTGGCTTCTCCTCTAGAGTCAGCTCAGGCATCGCTTCCTTCCGGGAGGTAGGACAGGGTGCCTGCATTAGGTGCGGTTGCCTCACTTTCTAACCCGCACTCGGCACTAGGCTGGGGCCGCACAGGGGAAGGGTCTCGGCCCGTTTGGTTCACTGTGCAACCCCAGCCCAGAGCCCTGCCTCGGTAAGTGCGTGTTAGCTGAAGGAACAGAGAACCACCTCTGAAGGGTACATCACCCCCATTCTAGAAAAGAGGAGTGTGAAGCTCGGGGAAGGGACAGCGTGGTTAGTTACGGAGGGGAGGGGAGGCAACATCAAGTCCAACCCCAAAGCCTGCACAGCAGGAGGGGCGCCAAGAGCACTGGACCGGGAGTCAAGAACTCAGTGCCAATCCTGACCCATCTGTGACCTTGGAGACTTGCTATCCCCTCAAGCCCCATCTATAAAATGGGGCACTGATCCCTCACTGGAAAAAGTTCTCAGAATAGCTGGCAGGTTTCCTAGGAACCAAGAGATGGATCAAGATACGCTTCTAGAGCAAGGTGGGGCAGATCAACCATCGGGCACCAGGACGAGGGGAGCTGTTTCCTATCCCCCTGCCCTACGGCGGAGGCCCTACCATGGGCCGCATGGCACCTCACCTGGGTCAGTGTCTGCACATGGATGATGTTGATGAGGCGGAAGAGGAAGGACATCTGCGTGGGCACCTGGGATATGTAGGCAAGCAGGCGGCACTCGGACAGGACCTCAGCAACTGGGGACAGCGGAGCAGAAGTATGACAGCAGGCTCAGAAGCTGGTCTGTGGCTCAGACCCAGGGACACACCACTCAGGCTTCTAGCCAGGTCCGCCCTGGGGTCCTGACTCTGGAGCTAAGAGCTCTGGCCATGGCAGCGGCCATAAGAGCAGCGGCTGCATAGGAACATGGGCATGTGCTGCCTCCCAGGCAGAGCCCGAGTTCTCAGGAAGGCCCAGCAGGAGTTTACCAACCCCTCATCCCTCAGTGGGCACAGGGGGCCGCCTCTCTTCTGAAGCCCTCCCTCCCTTCAGCTCACCACCTGGCCCCTCTCAGGCAATTCCAGCGGGGGGATGAGGGGTGTTTAGTTTTTCATTTTGATTGCAACAATACTTTCTTCACTTTTATTAATGTGCATCTTATGAAAAGAAGCACAGATGAGAGGAAAGTCAAAGCAGCCAGGAAAATCTCCTGGAGAGCCACAACCTTGACCCCAGCCGTGTGGGCATTTGGGGCAGCTGCCTCTAGCCACTTTTGCCTCGAGAGATGCTGGGAGTTTTGACAGCAGCGCGGCCACAATGGGCAGATTTGCGCTCGCGTTATGGCGTTTTCTTACCTTTCATGTCCACCTGGTTTTCGAACCGGTCTAGCGACAGAGTGACACAGCGCACCAACATGTTGGAGTCCACCAGAGAGCTGTTGATCTGCTTCAGGAACACCTGGAACTGGAGCAGAGCCCGACCTCAGACAGGTGGTGGGAGGCTCCCGCTGCACCAGGCCTTGGCCCAGAGTGGGCACTCGCTGTGAGTCACACCCCTTTACCCAGGCCCCGACAAGTTGGGGGAACTGCCCCCTCAGCAGGAGCTCAAGCCACATAGGACACTAAGCCCAGTGTCGTTCACACCGATGGGCACACTCCTCTCAGTTTCACTTCAATTAGCCTGAGCTGCGTTTCTGTCCAAGAGCCCATGAGGCTAACACACCAGGCCCACTCCTGCCTTTCTGGGGCTCGGCCTGGCACCCACTACACCACATGGCCACGTCACAGCCTACCTGCTCCCACCGTCTCACCCGCCCACATACGCAGATCACCCCAGGACACCCAGGGTCTAGCGCGGGTCTGGCACAGAGCAGGGGCGAACGACTGTTCGCTAAAGACTGCACACTGACTCCCCAGTATTCTCAATTTAAAACCAGCACCGAAGACTAGCAAGGGCCAGGGCTCCAAGATAACTTCCTCATCACCTTTTTTTTTTTAAAGATTTTATTCATTCAAGAGAGTGTGAGCGAGTACGGCCAGGGGCAGAGGGAGATGGAGAAGCAGATCCCACTGAGCAGGGAACGCTATGCAGGGCTCGATCCCAGGACCCTGAGGTCATGAACTGAGCCAAAAGCAGACTCTTAACGACTGAGCCACCCAGGCGCCCCTCCAAGATAACTGCTGAACAACGTGGCAAACCTCACAGAGCCCGGGTAAGTCTTACCTTTGCATCAGTGTTGATATATTTGTTGAATCTTTTGAATGCATCAACATTGAACTTCATTAACTCCCCCAGAAGGTCAAAGTAACTCTGGAGTACATCCCTCGACTTGCACTCGCTGTCCACAATGCAGTACAGGATGTGCTGGGGGCAGGAGAGGACAGGATGAAGGCAGGAAGGCGGCGGAACCCTGGGGCCGACAGGCAGATGTGGCTGCCGCCCCCAGGCTGTGCTCATCCAAGCTGCCCACTGCCTGCCTCCCACCAGGACCAGGCATGGAGCCCCGACCACATGACACCTGTTTCGAGTAAGCATCCACGTCGGCTGATGGAACTTGTTCCCCCATCTAGATTTCATCTGGGGAAGCTGGGAGTTCCAAGGGTGGGACCGGGTCTGATGCACCTCACTAGCAGGTTGGGGGTGGGCTGGGCTAGGCAGCCATGAGCTCTCCTGCTTGCCCAGGGCTCCCCAGCTTGCAGGCGAGGGGAGCTGTTTCGAGAAGTAACACTGGCCACTGCCTGAGCACTGAGGCCACTCAAGTAAATGAAGCACAAGGTTTAAGGGACACATTTTGACCCCATGGTTTGTCTTCATATTTATGAATAAAAAGGTTTATACTAAAATCAGTGAATTTTTATCAGGAACATAAAGCCAAATTAAAGTTTTCTATGATAGTTCAGCTGTTTTTATTTTTCATTTTCTTGAAGTTATGCTAATTTGGATCAATTTCTTATGGATTTTACAGTTCATGGGTCAGTCTGTTTGTACCCCCTTTTTTATTGTTTTAAAACCAATTATATCTTTGGCCATTTTGCTCCCTGCCTTTTGTAAATTTTTTTTCTGAAGGCCATTTTATAATAAAAGGAAATTAACTTGTGGTCAACAGCAAAATATCCTCAGGGTCAAAAAACCTTACTGGATAATTTCAGACTTCACTCATCCATGGGCACCCCCAGTTCCCTCAAGCATCCGTTAAGCACCTAAGGGAGCCCACAGCCAGAAACTCGGAGGTCGTCCTAGGGCAATCTGCACTGGCATTTTAAAATAAAGAGATGTGGTCTGCTCCTCACCAGCTGTCTAGGGCTCAGGAAGGAGAGCAATGCATGGGGCTGTGGGGAGAATGGGACACCCAACACCCTGGCTCCTCCAGGCCATTACCTCCAGAAGGCCTCGCTTCAGCAGGAACATCTGGTCTGCATAGGAGGTGGTCCCTCGGAGGAAACTCTCCACAGCCCGGGCTTGCCAAAACCTGCGACCCAAATGTTGACCCCTGGCCCAGGTGGCTGAGGCTGCCCTCTTCTGTCCCATATTCCATTCACCAAGGGGCTGGGAGATGTTTGCTGCATTCTGATTTATTCAACATATACTGCACATCTGCTAGGCATCAGAGCTCATGCTAGGCACTGGGGACATAGCAAGGATAAGTCCTCACAGAGCGGACAGTTCAGTGGGGGAACAGTCCTCTATTTGGTTCTGTCTGGAAGAAACTGTGTCTCAGAGTAGGGGGATCTAGGATCAAAGGGCTGGCTACGGTAGGACACATATGAAAATGCACTCTAGGTTTTGACCCTTCAGAAGCACAGGGGGCTATGGAAAGTGGAGCTGGGAACACGTGAGGGAACCGGTCAGACGTGTGCCGATGCACCACTGAGCTCACATCTGTTGGGCTGTCCTAGGGAAGACATGGCCCCAGAAGGCAGAGCTCGGATCAACGAAGGGAAGCCTGGACCAGTCAGGCTGAGCCGACCTGGGGGGGCGTGGGTGGTGCATATGAGGGCACGGAGCCTACTGACGCATGACACGCCAGCCCTCACAGAATGTCTCCCCTAGCCACTCTTCTGTCCACAGCCCTCATGACTCATCTCAGGTGAGCAAGAGGGGCTCTGAGAAGCCCTCCCCCTCCATGCCCACCCCATCAACCCCCGGCTGGGGAAGGGGCTTTCCTCTGACCCCTCAGTTCCCAGGGCAGGTCCAGGCTCCACTCCTTTTCACACTGCATTCAAACAGGTTTCTTTTTGTCCCCATCCAGGGAGCTCCCGTGGGCAGGGGCTGTAGCTCCTATTTCCCTACCACCTGTCTGTCCAATGCCAGCACAGAGCAGGAGCTTGGTGAATGCTTGGTCAGTTCTTAAAATATGTTGCTGGTATAGAGAAGCTCACAGATACTGGCTGAGTCGGATCCGAGGTGGTACTAAATGTTAGCTGGTAACTAAATGAGGTATTTTTTAACCAGTTGGGAAACACTAGGTTTCTGGGTCCTTCAGGAGTGGCAGGTGCCTGTCCCCAAACCTACCTGAAAGAGGACTCAGCTGGCTCCTTCTTCATGACCTGCAGCAGACGAGTTAGTAAGCCCCTCTTCCCATCACACACCAAACTCCTAGAAAAAAAACAGGACACTCATGGCAGACCCGAGGCTGACAGGACCCACCCACTCGGCCGAAGGACTACTGTTGTCCTGGGGCCGGGTCTCTCTACTGCTTGAGGTGGGTGAAAACACCTGGGGACATTTCCAGGCCAGCAGGAGGTTCCCCTGCTCTGCCCGGGCCCAGAGCACCCCAAGGACTCCTGCAGTCTTAGAAATGGAGAGCCCAGTGAAGTCACACCACATCTCAGGCCAGCTTTCCCTTCCCAGACCCACTAGCAAGTGATCAGAGGCCAGAAAAACCCAGAGTCCATGCTCAGAACTGCTGAAGGAAGGGCTGTTTACATCAAGGCGAGTCTGAAACACCGTGATAGTCTCCCAGACAGGGCAAAGTCTGTGCCAGTAGGGTGAGACAGGGAGTACCCTGGGCCCCATGTTCCGCTCCAGCTGGCTTTGGACAAGTCCCCATGCCTCTGGGCCTCAGCTTCCCGGTCTAGGAAGCAAAGACATTAGATGAGGAAATGACTTGGGCTGCATCAAGAGGAAGAGGGGTCAAGCAGGCAGGGGTTCTGGGCCCGTAAGTTCTCTCTTCAAATAGAATAGCTCTACTTTTATTCCCTAAGACATTATGGACTGTGCATGGTTTCATTTGAACAGATTTCTCCTGCTTTAAAGAAAAAGAGGCTGAGAATTATGACCCCTGTTGCTGAATACCGTCCTCCCTGCCCAGACCCCCATGAGCCTGTGACCTCCCTACTGCCAGAAAGTGACACAAGTCCCAGCTAATGGGACTTGGCAAAGGGCAAGAAAGAAGCATGTCCAGCAGAGGTGAGTGAAAAAGGAGCGGGCAGAGCACATGTGACCTTTGGCACGTGACCTCTCCAAATCCCTGCTCCCTACTCTGTAAAGTGGAAGGGATGATGGCACCCCCCTACTAGGGCTGCTGTGGGCCCCCCTCCAAGGAGGTAACGCAGGTGATGTGAGGACAGTGCCTGACACATAGGAGCCCTTGGGACACTGCAGCTAGCTGTCAGCGGGAAATGACCAGTACCACAGCCGCCACCACCCACCTGTCAGTGTTGAGGACGGCTTCCACCTCAGGGATGTTGGCTTTGAGAGAGATGGCGCTGAGTTCGTTCAGCTCCTGGTTATTGAGCAGTAGGTACTTGTTCCTGAAACAGGTGGGTTGAAGAGGGTAAAGGACAGGCACTGGGTGAGTCACCTTCCCACTTCCTGTGGCAAGAATCAGAGAATCCAGCAAGGGCCCTCCCGCAACACCACGTGCCCCTGAGGCGGCAGAAGGGCTCCGGCCAAGGGAGCCTCCCTGGGCCCACCCCCACCTCTCCACCCGCCAGATTCACTACCAAGGCCCCTTCCTCAACAACTCCAGGCCTTTTATTTGCCCTTGAGCATTTCTATTTGACTTCTCAAAGGCAACTTCCAACTCAATGGTGTCCAAATCAAACTCTCCATTTTGCTTCTCAAACCCAGGCCGATTCCAGCACCGCCCGCAGGGGGCCTGAGTCAGCTGACACTGCCTCCCGCGCCCTTCACCTCTGGGCCTGGCACCACACAAGCCAGCTTCCTAAATGGTCCCTCCCAGGAACTGATTCAACACACAGCACCCAGAGATCTTTAGGAAATGGGACTCTGATCACATCACTCCCCTGTAAAAACGCCCCCTCAATTTCACAAGCTTTTGACTATATAAAATCCAAGCCCACCAACATGACCCGCAAGGCCCTGTGGCTCAGCCACCGACCGCCTGTGCAGCCTCGCTCGGAGCCAAGTCCTCCATTCACATCACTGCCATACTGGCCTTCCTGAACACATGGCGCTTCCTCCTGCAGCAGATTCCTCCACAACGGTCAGCCTCCCATTCTTCCTTTTCACCCAGTGTATCACTGCCAACCCTTCGGGTCTCAGCTGACAAGTTACTTCTGCAGAGAAGAGCTTCTGACAGCCCTCTGGCCAGGTCCCCACCCCTGTCAAATGTCCTCTCACAGAACCACGCTCCCTCCACCGGAGTACTAGCTCCACTTGTACATTCAATGGCATAATGCTCTGAGTCATGTCCTTCTCCCTTCCAGAACTGTGCCCTTCATGAGAGTGGGAGTCATGGCTGTTTTCACTCATCACTATCTCCCCAGAGCCTAGCACATACCAGTGCTCAGATTGAAGAGTCTGATGAAAGTTAGGGACCCAATTCCTCAGAAAAAAGTACACAATCAGAACATACTGGTGCCATTTTTCAGAGGGTTCACATACTTCCTGGAGCTTAAGTCTTGCAGACAGAGAACCTCTGAAAGAGGATGGTCGACATGATCCAGATGAAAATAGCTAAGTGGAGGCCCCTGAACACATCTGTCCTCAGGAACATTCTGGTAGCTTGTACAGTGTTTCAAAGGAATTTAAGTCAACGTTTAAAATTAGGACCTTTCATATAAATCTTAATTCCTAAACTCAGAAGCTATGCAACAGTAGGCCCAGTTTCCTGTAGACCAACAGGGGGCCAGAGCTGAGCAGTAACTGCCTGTGTGTTCCGGCTCATCGAAGTCCCCACTACACTGTCCCCAGGGCCAAGGTCGAGGGTCAGCTGCTACTCACCCCTCTCCTGCACTGTTTTTCCTATAGCAGAGAATCATTCTCTTGTACATACTCCAATAAAGGTTGACAAATAAAAAAATGAGAGGGCAGAATGTGTTTCCCAAAAATGGGAGAGGGTACATCTCTTTGTGCAGGTGAAGAACAGGTCACCTGCTCAGTAAGCAAGCACTCAGCCCGCTCTGCCCACCTGCGGGCCCGGAGAAGAGCCGAGCTTTCCACTCCTCATTCAGAGGGGCAGTCAAGAGATGTACTGACTGCAGGGGTAACAAGGGGCCAGCAACATTCATACTCACTTCCTAGGCAGGCCGTGAGGGCCCGGGCAAGCTCAGCGCCGGGCCGGGCACAAAGGCAGGGCTGCGCCAGCCACAGCGCCCAGCAGCGCGTTGTGCGAGCTCGGCCACCCGCGCCGACCGAGATGGCAGCAGCTCGCACGGCTCCCAGGTCCTCCCAGACTGAGGTCGACGGGACAAAGAGATGAGACAAGCTGGTCCAACAACTCTCCTTCCACGGACGGCCTGTACTTACTCGTGGTGGTCGCTGAAACTCTGGAGAAGCCGCAAGAACTGTATCTTCAGGGTGATGTCCTAAAACACACGTGCATCCCTGACGTTAAAATCATTATCACAATGTTCCCAAAGAAACACAGCACTCTGCCGAAAGCCAGAGTTTGTCACTACTTCTCTGAGCCCCTGTCCTCATGCACAATGAAGACTTTTCTTTAGTAAGAAACCCTTTGCTGACTTCTATATCTGGCCAATAGCAGAATAAGCTAATGTGGAGCCTTCCTGCTAACCCCCATCCCCAACACCTTAGATAAAAAAAAGAACTGAGACTCTTTAAAATGTGAGGCTAAGTTTCTAACAAAGGAAAATCCATGGGAATCAGAAATGAAGAAAGGACTGGGCTCAGCTTGCAAGCATGAGAGCAGAAGGTCAACAGCTCGGGGAGGCAGGATCAGAAACCTGAGCCCATGTAAAGCCCGGGAAGCACACAGACTTGGTGAAAGAAGGGTTAGAAAATCTCCATTTACCAGCCCAGGAGCTCACAAGGATGCCTGTTTCTGTCGGGGTACTGCTGGTGGTGGAGGGGAGCCCCCAGGAGAAGGTTTCTGGGCTCACACCTCCAGGGCCAAGGCACTCAACATGAAAATTTGCCCTGGGACACTTAACCCCTAGTGTACCCGGCAGACAAAAGCAATGTGCTCTAAAGAAACACTTCCAGAGCCTGGGCTATAATGCAGAGCATGAGGCAACTTTCTACCCCAAGATAGGTCTGAAGACTCAGATACAAGTATTAGCACCCCAGGAGTAATCCAGGACCATAAAAAAAGTATGTTACAGAAATGAAAGAGATGGTATGCAAGAGTAAAGAACATTAACATAATGAATAAATACCAAGTAGTTTTTGACAAAGAGCCAGCTGTCTCAATATGCAGAATATATTCACTTGAAATTAAAAACTCAGATGGGCTGAGAAGCAAAAGCTGACAAGGTTGAAGAGAAAAACAGTAAGCTGGAAGATAAGGCACAGAGGAAAGTCCCCAGAGCATGGCACAGGGACCAGGGAGGACCTATGGCACTGACGGCTGTGTGATACTTTCAAGTCCCAAGGTACTGGCCCCTTCATGGTGGTGACCAGGCCTCCATGTGGCCCATAAGAGAGCAGGCAAGGGAGTGGGACCTTCCTTTGTAAGAAACAGGCTCAGAGATTCAGTGACTCATTCAAGCTCTCCTAATAAGCTGAGTGGCACACAGGCCTCCCGACTCCTGGAGGACAGCAAGCGCCCCATTCTGGGGGTGTGCAAGAGAAAGCTGGCCAGTGAGCCTCCACAGGGATTTCTGCACAAGCAGACCCTTCTCCAAGGCAACTTCCACTTATGGGATTATACAGACTTCATGAATGAATGAATAAATGAATGAATGAATAAATAAATAAATAAATTTTATTATATGTGTGTGTGTCTGGTTTGCTCAGTTGGTTAAGCATCTGTCTTCAGCTCAGGTCATAATCCCAGGGTCCTGGGATTGAGCCCTGCATTGGGCTCCCTGCTCGGTGACGAGTCTGTTTCTCTGTCTCCCTCTGCCCTTCCCTTCTTCTCATTCTCTCTCTCACATGCTCTCTCTCTCAAAATAAATAGAATCTTTAAAAATCAAAAATCAAAAAATGAGATTTCAGAGGGTCAACAGCAGATCTTGAAACAACCACCCCTGGCAAGTAAAGCCCATCTGTTGCCACGTCCCCTGCTCACCGGGCTACAGTCACAGTTCTGGTTGTGACCATGGAGGACAAGGGCAGATGCTGAGTGCTTCCTCCAAATCAGCTTGTCGAACAGATTATTGAGCCCAGGGATCAGCTTGAACTCCGCGATCATTCTGTGAACCTGGATGGGGTAGGAAGGCGAAAGCATTATGACAAATGTGCTACAAAGATCCATCAAAGCCTCATGCTTGGCATGTATAAAACAATCTTTAGGACAAAGAAAGCGACAGTCAGTAGGGACTGCTGAGGTTTAGCCTGCCCCTCACCGCACTCCCACCAAGCAGATACACTTTTATTCTCTGCTCACACATCCCCCACAATCCTCCTAGCAGACACACTAAATGGTGGGTCCTCTGTTAAGAACATGAGTTTGGATTCAGAGAGCCCTGGGTGTGACACCCACCTTCAGCACATATAAACTTTGTAACCTCAATCAAATCTCTTAATCCTTCTAGTTTGTTACCTCCTCCTATCATTAAAAAAATAAAAACACTCCTCATGCTTCAGAGTAGGATAAATTTCAACTGGAGGCAAGATAAACATATTAAAACAATTAAACACTAAATATCCTAGAAAAATCTATGCAAATAATTAAAAAAAAATGACCACACAATGAGAAAGACCTTCTAGAGCATTAATTCTATTAAGTAAACACAGAAGGCAAAGAGAAAGCCATTAAATTCAACCATGTAAACCTTTAAAAGTTCTCTATGAAAATCCACAATAAGCAAAGTCCACTCCAGCAACCTTATGTCACAGGCAAAAAGCTAATTTCCTCCATAAAGAATCCTACAAAATCTATTTAACAAAAAGACCAACCTTACAGAAAAAAAATGGGCAAAGGATACAGATTGGAAAATACAAGATATTCTTCAATATATGGAAAGTGCTCAGCCTCACTTATTATATTAAGAGAAATTCAAATCCTAACGACTTTTTCAGATTAGCAAAGAGGAAAGTTTTATAATATTGTGTTGGGGGTGCCTGGGTGGCTCAGTTGGTTAAGCGACTGCCTTCGGCTCAGGTCATGATCCCGGAGACCTGGGATCGAGTCCCACATCGGGCTCCCTGCTCAGCCAGAAGCCTGCTTCTCCCTCTCTTACTCCCCCTGTTTGTGTTCCCTCTCTAGCTATGTTTCTCTCTGTCAAATAAATAAATAATATATATATATATATATTTTTATAATATTGTGTTGGTGAGCCTGGCCTCAGGCATGCTCTCATATGCCATATGGTGAGACAGCATACTTGGGTACCACCTGCAGAAGAAGGACAATTTGGTAATATCTCTAAAAATTACAAATGCATGTTCCCTTTCACCAGCGATTCTTTTCGGAATTTATTCTCAGATCCATACACATATTAAATAACATATGTACAAAGTTGCTCACGGTAGCATTATTTGCAATATCAAAAAAACAGATATAACCTATACTCCCCATCAATGAGGATTAGTTGCATAAATTATGGTATATCCATTCAGAAGGGTATATGGTATCAGTAAGAAAAGAATTGAGGTTTTTCACATCTAGTAAACATTTACCAAAATTTAGTATATTAAGAAAGCAAATCTGGGGGTGCCTGGGTGGCTCAGTTGGTTAAGCATCTGCCTTTGGCTCAGGTACAATCCCAAAGTTCTGGGATCGAGCCCATGTCGGGCTCCCTACTGAGTGGGGAGTCTGCTTCTCCCTCTCCCTCTTTCCCCCTGAATTGTGCTGTCAAATAAATAAATCTTTAAAAAGAAACAATTAAAAAAAAGACAGCAAATATGTCCATGCTATACTACTGTGTTAAAAAAAAAAGAGGGGAATACATTTGCTTTATTATAAGCATAAAATGTCTCTAGGATACATGAATAACTGGTAAAATTAGATGCTTCATGAAAGAACCAGAATGTTCAGGATCAGAGGGAAGAAAGGCTTCACTGATACTTTACGCATTTTAATACAGAATTATGTAAATTATTTACCTACCAAAAACATTTTTTTGACAGAAAACAAAGCTATTACTACTTCTTCTAAGGGCTACTGTAAGGATAAGGCCTGAAAATATATGTAAAGTTCTGGCAACAGCACCAGTGCTTATTAAATTCCATTTTACAAGGGAAAGGGGAAGTTGAGCAGGACCAACCTGGGCAAGGCAGTGGTGGAAATGTCGCCCTAACTCTGGTGTTCTGATCCTAAAGCCCGACCCTTTCAGGCCCACCACATGCGTGTGTTTATCTCAAGAGACCAGGACTCAACAAAGATGTGACTCTGAGCAATGTTCTCTGAGCCTGAGCCCCCCTGGCAGAAAATGAAGGATATCGAAGCTGCTAAAAGAATTAAGTGAGGTAATGTGAGGGGAGGTCAGGGCCTAACATACAAGAAGTACTGTACAGATTATGGACATTAGCACCAAATAGAACTTCCAACATCTAGGGAAAGTTTCCAGTCTAGCGATTGCAACTTAGCAAGACTGGCCAGAGAACCTGGCCCGAAGGCATAGTAATAAGCAATCTAAGGAAGAGCATTCTGGGAGGCCTGGCCAGCGAAACCCTTGCCCTCACTGTCCCGGTCTGGGCAAGGCGTGGGCACACAGTGCCAGGCACGTGGGAAGAACGCAGTAAATGCCGACCGTGCAGATGAAGCCGCAACAGCATTAACAGGCTCT
Source organism: Spilogale gracilis (assembly GCA_004023965.1). Lineage (NCBI taxonomy): Eukaryota > Metazoa > Chordata > Mammalia > Carnivora > Mephitidae > Spilogale > Spilogale gracilis. The sequence continues at coordinate 13,522 of PITA01011476.1, read as the reverse complement.
CGAGAGGGCGGGGGCCTGTGGCCAGACCACGGGCCTTCCAAGGAAGGAGCGGCTGTACTCATACAGTTGAACTAGAGACTACAATGACTGATTTATAAAGACTTGGTAACAGGAAAGCTCAGGGAGCAGGGGACAGTCATGGGGGGACAGAAGGCAGAGTCATGGCAGCAGAGTTTAAATCCTGGCTTTCCTGTCCGACAGCACTGTCCTTTTTGTACTTTGGTTTTCTCAAGCATCAGGTGAGGGGACAGAGGGTCACCACCTGTTGTATAACTTACCAAATACCAGAAAATTCAAATATGAGTAACTGTGAAAGTGTCTCAAAAAAGGTAAAAAGCACTCAACACATGTAAAGCACAGTGACTACTATTTTTTTTATAACAAATATATTCCATGTTGAAGGAAGGAGCTTTGATACTGTGGAGGTCAGGGTGAGATCTCATCCATGGTCCTGATTTTAAATACCAACTGAATACTGACAATCTCCAAAGTTCTATCTCTAGGCCCAACCTGTCCCCTAACTATAATTATCCCAGGCATGGATAATCCAGGTGCTGATTCTTTTTTTTTTTTTTTTTAAGATTTATTTGTCAGAGAGAAAGAGAGATCATGAACAAGGGGAGAGGCAGAGGGAGTGGGAGAAACAGACCCCCTGCTGAACAAAGAGCCTGATGCGGAACTCGATCCCAGGACCCCGGGATCATCATCTAGGCCGAAGGCAGATGCCCAGCTGACTGAGCCACCCAGGCGTCCCCAGGTGCCAATGCTAACAGACACTTCAAACCTAACTTGCTCAAACTAAATTCCTTGCCTTTCTCCCTATGCCTCCATCCCTCAGCCCCAACTCCCTAACTCACGGTCTTTTTTTTTTTTTTTTTTAAAAGATGTCATTTATTTATTTGACACAGAGAGAGAGAGAGATCACAAATAGAGAGGCAGGCAGAGAAAGAGGGGGAAGCAGGCTCCCTGCTGGGCAGAGAGCCCAATGTGGGGCTCAATTCCAGGGCCTTGAGATTATGACCTGAGCTGAAGGTAGAGGCTTAACCCTCTGAGTCACCCAGGTTCCCCACCCCCCCGGGCTCCCCTGCTAACTCATAGTCTTAACCATCTCGATGTTCCCAGCTGCTTGGGTCAAAAACCTTAGAAGGAGTTAAGGAAGTTACCCTTAACCCCTCTCTCATGCCTATATTCAAACTTGCAGCAAATTCTACCTGTTCTACCGTCGGTTTATATCCAGAATGCAAGCACTTGTCACCATGCCCCTCCACCGACACTCTGGTTCTGGCTACGATCGTCTCTATCACACAGCAGCCAGAGGGAAACACTGATGTCCTAAAAATGGCCTATGAAAGCAAGATGCAATCTGACAGTCCCTCCCCACCTCCGCCTCACCACTTGTTCCAGTCCATTCCCTCCCCTTCCCACCAACCTACCGGGCACACTCCCACTTCTGCACTTGTTCCCCCCACCTGGTAGGCTGCCAGGGGGATGAGTGTGCCCTGCCCCCTCACGCTCTTCAGAACACCCCCATGCGGCACGTCTTCTTTTCAGTGAGTCTCCTCCCTGGCTACCCTATCCAAAATGGGGATAACTGCACCAGTCTCACACTAAGCTATTCTGACAGTCCACTGCCTGACTCAGAAAGGAGCTTAAGGACTGTTGAGCGTCCCACCCCTCCCACCCAACACCTGCTTTTTTCACCCACAGGACACTGATTAGCCAGTGGAGAAGGCCATTTCTCATCCATCTTGAAGAAGAGTGCTACATAGTTCCAGAGCCCTTTCTCCCTTTGTAGGTTACAGGCCCTTGCTCCGCCCTCTCAGAGCTGCTTCAAGGCTCAGGGAACCCCAGCGCATCTGAAGCACCCCCTGCAGTTGCCCAGTTTTTGTAACCTGACACAGCTCCGGACTCTAGCCATCACCCGGAGCCCTTGCTGAACCGGCAAGTCCGCTAGTACATATCCAGGGCGGTCCCCTTGCCACAGTGACCTTTACTCTTCACAGTAACGAGGTCAGGTAACATGGCTGAGCTGCCAGGTCCTGCCCTGGGTACCAGTGCTCTGCCCAGAAACGATGCCCATGGCAAGGTGTGGTGGGAAAGACCGTGGAAGCAGACCGGTATCCCGATGTGTAAATAGAGATAGGAAAACGAGCCCTATACTTCGTGGAGCTAGAGATACAGCCGTCCAGAAATGTGGCCTAATGGGTACTTGGCACACCAGCAGTGCCCAGGAAGCACATGCTTCTGGCTCCTCCTGTGCTGAGACGTGGGGGAGAGGCCCACCTGGTTTCGCTGACGCCCCATCAGCAGCACACAGAGAACATAGAGCACTTCCAGTTTGTACATGATCTCATGCATAATCTTCATAGACTGCGGCAGCTGGGTCCTGGTGGAAGTGTGAGGCAGGCCATTCTCCTCAGAAGCCCCTGGAGGAGGGAACACAATGGAGGCTGAGACAGCCACCGAGAGAGAAGGTTGAGTCACTGCCTGTGAGGAAACATGTTCCTGTCCCTCAAACCCATTCTGGACAGACTTGAGGTAACAGAGCCATTAGACTGGCCCCTGAGGCCATGACAGAGACTTTGAAAGCCACAAATCCCCTTCCAGGCCCCCAAGGACAGGTGAGCTTAGAAACTTAGAAAAACTGACTCTGAACATCACAAGAAAAAAAACCCTGCAGCATGGGGACAGGTGTTAACTAGACTGATTGCAGTGATCATTTTGCACTACCTGCAAGTACTGATCCATTATACTGTACACCTGAAGCTAATATAATGTTGTATGTCAATTATACCTCAACAAGGAAGGGGGAAAAATGGACTCTGCAGCTTTGTTCTATTTCACCAACTTTAACACACTAGAAATGCTCCGAAGCCGCCAATGCTGTGGTGCAATTCATCCTTTCTCCGGCCACCATCAGCAAGTGCCCCCCCATCCAAATGCCCAGACAGTTACCTAAGCCATAATTGTGCCAGACTCTCTTCAGGTCACAAATGACTCTAAGTACTTGGTTCCTCTGCCGAGGTTCTATGAGGAGGCACTGCTGAAAGACTGAGAGCGATCCTTTTCCAAGACTTCTTTTCTCTTGCTTTTCAAAGGACCATCTAAAGGTTTGTAAGGTTCAACTTTCTAAGGCAGACTGGGCACCACAATCACTATTAGTGATGCAGATGAACATATCGTCTACTCATGGACCTTCATGCTACTCAGGTACATTATTAGCAACAATGGCTGCACCTAAGTCTTATTTCTGGGACACCTGAGATGTGCCAGGTATGGCGTTTCGGCATCACATTGATTCTATCTACTACCTCGTTAACAAACAAGTCTCTATGAGTCATGCAGGCCAGTGAGGTGAACTCATGGGAAGGCGGCGAAGTGCTAGAGGCTGAGGGCTCTGGAGTCACGACTTGCTGGCCGTGTGACACTGGGCAAATCACCTCCTCATGAGGCCTCGAACTGCTCTGTAGAAGGGTGGGGAAAGCAGTGCTACCATGGGCAGCTAGGGTAGCTGGGAAGAGTGAATGAGAACAGAAGAAAAGCCCACCACCTGGTTCTTGGGAAGCCTCCCTCCTAGGTCCCTATTATTTTCAAAGAGCATTGGTCAGAGTCAGGAGACCTTAGTGTTTACGTCCCCTCAGTTTTCCTCATCTTTAAGGTGAAAGGAGGAAGCAGTAACTATTAAGACCCTTCCAAGCTCCCACTGGAACTGCTGCCCTAGAGGATTTTGTAAAGGGCCGGAAAAACCACATGGAACAGAGTAGTGGTTTATCAAATAATATCTGGGTAAAGTGCATGCGAAGGTCTGCTGACTTCTGCAAGGTGACACCATGGCACAAGGACCCATGCTACTCTGCCCTACAGACATGGGACTATTTTTTCCAGCCATATCATAGCACTAATACAAAATCACAATGCTGGGAGACGGCTGGTTGTGGGGTAAGCAAGACTGAGGGGCAGCATGGCACAGGAGTTAAGAGCACAGCCCGTGAGCCAGCCCGCTGGGCCTGAACCCCAGCTCTGCTGCTCACCAGGTGGATGGCCTTGGGCAAACTGGTGGATGTCACTATGCTTCAGTATCCATCCTCACCTGTAAAACTGGGATGACAGCAACAGTACGGATCTCTTACCCATGATGCCAAGAAGAGAGGATTATAGTATATTCAAATTACTGAAAACAATGCCCAGCACATGCCAAGAACACGTAAATGTATGTTAAATAGAAACAAAACACTTGCGTTTTTCTGCGAATGCTTGCTTGCTACTTATTTTTTTCTTTTTAATCTGCAACTAAAAATGGCAGTGGGCAAAGACTTAAGAAAAATTTACTGGAGAACACCGAACTGAGAAAATTCTATCTCAAAAAACATGTATTTTCCTGCATGTTGGAAGAAAAATCATAATTACTCAATTTCCATGTTAGGCCTCCTTGGCCCAGCTCCCAGAACAGTTTAAGAGTCAACTGACTTGTGGAGAGACTCTGAAGAGCTATTGTGTAGACCCTGCCTCCGCGGCACACTTGCTGCATGGCTCTGAGAGCCTCGGCATCCTCATCACCTAGCTCAGGGGGCTCAGGGGCAACTGCAGAACAGGAAGCCTACAGGAGGAGCAGGCGCAAGCGAATGGCACCCAAGCCCTCCTCAGTAATAAATGTCTATGGAGAAAGAAACACAGACAGCTTGGACTCTTCCCCAAGGCAGGCCAGTCTTCGGTGCCTGGCTTGCATAGGCCTGACAACAAAGACTTTGGGTAAGGTGTTTTTTGTTTTTGTTTTTTTTTTTAAATGCAGTTCTTAAAGCAACGGCCAGAGCTTAGCAACAAAGTTCATTCCCAAGGATGAGGATGGGCAAACTTGTCTGAGAGGACTGTGCTTCCCTCCAAATTTCTTCAGCTCCACAAACTGATTCAAGGGGTCACTACCCTCCGTATGTCTATACTGCACTCTGGCGCATAGGCACTCATTTCTTTTTTTTTTTTTTTTTTTTTTCTAAAACAACTTTGGGCTACAATTCACATGCAATTCACCCACTTGGAAGTGTATACTTCAGTGGCTTTTAGCATATTCACAGAGCTGTGCAGCCATCACAACTGATTTTTAGAGCATCTTGTCACCCCAAAAAGAAATCCTGCACTCACTGGCATCCATTTCCCATTTGCCACCAAACTCCTCATCCCTAGGCATCCACTAAAGTACTTTCTGTCTCTATGGAACTGTCTGGTTAGGCCATTTCATATAAATGGATATAAATGGAATCATACAACGTGACATTTCGTGCCTGGCTTCTTTCACTGAGCACAATAGTTTCGAGATTCATTCAGGTGGTAGTGTGCATTAGGACTCCATTTTTCAGATTGCTGAGTAACACTGTACTGTACGAATATGTCACATTCTCTTATCCATTTATCAGCTGATGAACATTTGGGTTGTTTTCAGATACTGGCTATTATAAATCTGCAGCTGTGAGTATTCATGCATAAGTTTTTATGTCAATGTTTTCTTTTCTCTTGAAAATATAATAGGACTGGAACTTCTGGGTCATATGGCAATTCTGTTTAGCCTTTTGAGGAACTGTTTGAAAACTGCCGGACTGTTTCCCAAAGTGGCTGCACCATTTTACATGCCCACCAACAGAGAATGAGGGTTCTGATTCTTTCACATCCTTGCCAACACTTGTTTTCATCTTTTTGATGATAGACATCCTAGCAGGTATGAAGTAGTATGTGATTGTGGTTTGGATTTGCATTTTTCTGATGATCAATGATGTTGGGCATCTTTTTATGTGTTTCGTGGCTACCTGGACATCTGCCTTGGAGAAATGCCTATTTAAGTCCTATGCCCATATTTCGAAATGCATTGTCTTTCTATCATCGAGCTGTAGGAATTCTTTACAAATTCTAAATTCAGTTCCTTATAAATTTATTATTAGATATATGCTTTGTAGCTGGTCCATTTCTGCAAAGAAGCCAGTTGGGATTTTGACAGATGTATAGCTCAATATGTGGAGTATGAACCTTAACAATACCGAGTCTTCCGATCCATGAACCCAAGTATCTTTACGTTTATTTAGGTCTGCTTTTATTTCTTTCAATACTAAAGATGTTTTATAATTTTCAGAGTATAAGTCTTGCATTTCTTTATTAAATTTATCCCTATGTTTTTTACTCTTTTTGATGCTTTTGTATATAAAATTGTTTTCTTAATTTCATTTTGGTTGGTTCATTGCTACTGTATACAAACACAACTGAATTTTGTATATTGACCTTTTATTCTGAAACTTTACTGAACTCACTTATTAGTTTAGTGGGGTTTTTCTTACTGGATTCCTTAGGTTTTTCCTTAAATAAGATCATGTCATCTATTAAGAGAGATAGTTTAACTTCTTCCTCATCCAGATGCTTTCTATTTCTCTATCTTGTCTAACTGCCTAGCCAGAACCCTCAACAGAGCATTAGGCTGAAGTGGCAGGAGCAGGCATGCTTGTCTTGTGCCTGTGTCGGATCTTAGTTGAGGAGAAGCTCGCAGTAACTAGGCATGAAGTACACTGGCTGTGGGTTTTCATAGATGTCCTTTAACAGACTGAGGCAGTTCCTTCCTATTCCTTGGTTGAGTGTTTTTATCATAAAGGCATGTTGGATTTTGTGAGGCTTTTCTGCATCTACTGAAATGATCATGTAAATTTTTGCCTTTTGTTCTACTGATACGGTATATATATCAACTGATTTTCATATATTAAATCAACCCTGCATAAATCCTACTTATTCATGTATATCTACCAGGCCAGGTGAATAATCCTTATATACTGCTGTATTTGGTTATGCTAGTACATTCTTGAGGATTTTTACATCTATATTCATAAGAGATACTGGTCTGTGATTTCCTTGTGGTGTCTTCGGTTTGGGTATCAGGTCAATAATGACTTCATAAAATCAGTTGGGAAGGGTTTCCTCTTCTATTTTGTGGAAGTCTCTGACATACTGGGGTTAATTCTTCTTTAAACGGGTGGCAGAATTCACCAGTGAAGTCATGAAGCCAAGGCTTTTCTTTGGGGGTAGTTTCTCATCATTATTTCAATTTACTTGCCATGGGTCTGTTCAAGTTTTCTCTTTCTTCTCGAGTCAGCTGCAGGAGTTTTTGTCTTTCTTATCAGCTGCCCATTTCATCCAGACTGTCTAGTTTGCTGGCACACAGTTGTGTACAGTATTCCCGGAGTCCTTTCTAGCTTTGTAAGCTTGGTTTTCATGTCCTCTCTCATTCCTGGTTTTAACAGTTTGAATCTTTTTTTTTTTTTTAATCTTGGTCAGTGAAACTCAAGCTTAATTTTGTTGACCTTTTCAAAGAATGAATTACTGGTTTTGCAGATTTTCTCTATAGTTTTCTATTTTCTATCTCATTGATTTCTACTCCAATTTTATCATTTCTTTCCATCTGCTTGCTTTGAGAGTATAGCTTGCCTCTTCTTTTTTCAGTAACTTAAGAAGAAAAACTAGGCCACTGACTTGGGATTTTTTTTTTTTTAAGATTTTATTTATTTGACAGAGAGAAACATAGCCAGAGAGGGAACACAAGCAGCGGGAGGGAGAGAGGGAGAAGCAGGCTTCCCACTGAGCAGGCAGCCCGATGTGGGGCTTAATCCCGGGACTCCAGGATCATGACCTGAGCTGAAGGCAGAGGCTTAACCACTGAGCCACTCAGACACCCCTCATTTTTTTAGTTTTTTAAAATATAGGCATTTATAGCTACAGATTTCTTCCTTATCAGCCATGCTTTAGTTGCATCCTTACATTCAGTATGCTGTATCCTCATTTTCATTTGTCTCAAAGTACCTTTTAATGTTCTTTGTGAACCACTGGTTAAGTGTATCACTGATTTTTCCAGTTTCTAACATCTGATTGCTAATATCACTCCACTGTGGTTGAAATACATGCTTTGTACAATCTTAATCCTTCTCCCTTCACTGAGGCTTTTGAGATGGCCTAGTATATGGTCTATGCTGGAGAACGTTCCATATATGCACATGAGAAAAATGTGTATTCTGCAGGGGGTTGGGTTGTATGTTCTAAATGCATCTTGTACGTCTAGGTAGTTTACTTGCTGCTCAAGTCTCCTGTTTCCTTCTTGATCCTATGTCTAGTTGTTTGCTCCATTACTCAAAGTGGGGCATTCCAGTGTCCAACTACTACCTTTGAACTGCTTATTTCTCTCTCAGCAAATCTGTTAGTTTTTGCTTCATTTTTTTTTTTTTGGCTCTGTTGTAAGATATATATTTATAATTGTTATATCTTAACAGACTCATCCTTTTATTATTATAAAATGTCCTTTTTCTCTCTGATAACCTTTTTTGTTTTAAAGTCTCTTTCAGTATTAGCCATTCCAGCTTTCTTATGGTTGCTCTTTACAGGATGCATCTTTTTCTACCCTTAATTTTCAATCTATTTCTATCTTTGAATAAAAAGCATGCCTCCTGGGGGTACCTGGCTGGCTCAGTCAGAAGAACACCAACCCTTGATCTCAAGATTATGAGTTCAATCACCACACTGAGTGTGGAGTCTACTTAAAAAAGAGAAAAAAAGAAAAAAGAAAAGAAAGTATGCCTCCTGTATGCTGCATAACAGTTGGATCTTTTTTTTAAAAAAAAATCCAATATGACAATCTGTTTTTTGGATGAACTGCTTTAATTCATTCATATTTAAGGTTATTACTGACGTGGCTGGATTTACTTCTGCCTTTTCACTTTTTGTTTTCTACATTAGCTCATGTGTTTTTAATTCTTCTATTTCTCCTATAAAACTTTCTTTTGTAGTGAATATTTTCTGCTTTAATGTTATAATTCCTTTAATGACTTTCTCACTGTATTTTTAAAGTCACTTTCTTAGCAGTTGTTATAGGGTTTGCCACATACATCTTAATTTGACAGAATCTTTTCAGATTTATACTAATTCCAGAGTTCCTACACAATACAGTGTTGTAATGATTATATGTCTGTTCAAGAAGCTGAGAAAAGAAAGTAAATATTAATAGAGTTTGTTATACTGATTCTCTTATTTACCATTTTGGTTCTCCTCATTCATTCCTGTTGATTCAAGTTACCATCTCGTATAATTTCCATATCGCAGTACAACTTTGGTCCCACCCAAATTCCCACAAAATGTGGTCCCACAAAGTTTCTTTCTATTGTTACTGTCTCAACAATGTTAATCATAAACCTATGGTTTTACATAACTGCTTTTTAAATTCATTAAGGAAGGGAGAAGAAATGCGCATTTATCCTGTCTTTGATGATCACATAATTACTCTTAGTAATGCTCCTGCTGTTCTGTGTAGATTTAAGTTACTGTCTGAGGGCACCTGCTTTCAGCCTGAAGAACTTCCCTTGGTATTTCTCAAAAGGCAGATTAGTATAGTAATAAATTCTCTAAGTTTTTGTTTATCTGGCAATTTCTTTATTTCACCTATGCTTCTGAAACAAAGTTTTGCTGTTCAGAGTTTTTTTTTTCTTTCAGCACTCTGAATAGGTTATCCCATTGCCTTCTCACCTCTGTTATTTCCGAGAAGTTGGCTATCAATCTTACTGAGATATTCTTGAACACGAGTTGTTTTTCTCTTGCTACGTTCAAGCTATTCTCTTTGTCTTCCAACATTTTTATAATGATGTACCTGAATGTAAATCTCACAATTTATGCTACTTCCAGTTCTTTGGGCTTCTTAGATGTGTACACTACTGCTTTCCAAATTTGGGAAGTTTTCAGTCACTATTTCGTCAAACATTTTTCTTGTTCTTTTCAGCGAATTTTTCATTCCAGTTACTTATAATTTAATAAACCACAGAATTTCCATTTGGCTCTTTTTTATATCTCCTATCTCTTTACTCATATTCTCTATTTGATGTAGTCACAAAATCTTTAGCTTCTTTTACTTCCCTTTTTTTTTAAAAAAAGCTTTTTATTTGTCAGAGAGAGAGAGAGAGCGCGCGCAGAGCAGAGCAGAGGGGGAGAGGCAGAGCAAGAAGCAGACTTACCGCTGAGCAGAGAGCCTTATGCAGGACTCGATTCCAGGACCCTGGGATCATGACCTGGGTGTAAGGCAGACGCTTAACTGACTGAGCCACCCAGATGCCCCCTCTTTTACTTCTTGAAGCATAGCTTCCTTTAGTTCTTTGACCATCCTTATAATGGGTGCTCTGAAGTCTCTTAGATCTGCTATCTGGGCTGTCTCACAGGCAACTGTTGCCTGCTTTCTCCTATGTAGGGGCTGTACTTGTTTCTTTGCATATCTCCAATTTTATTAAAAAACTGACATTTTAGGGGCACCTGGGTGGCTCAGTTGGTTGAGCGACTGCCTTCGGCTCAAGTCATGATCCCGGAGACCCGGGATCGAGCCCCACATCGGGCTCCCTGCTCGGCGGGAAGCCTGCTTCTCCCTCTCTCACTCCCCTTGCTTGTGTTCCCTCTCTGGCTGTGTTCCTCTCTGTCAAATAAATAAAATCTTAAAAAAAAAAACCCTGACATTTTAGGTAAGTTATGCAGGAACTCTGGATACTGATTCCCCTTCCCTTTTTTCAGGGCTTGTTGTTATTTCTTTGTTCAACTGTTCAGTGACCTGGCTAGCCTATTTCAGTAAAATCTATTTCTCCATGGCCTAGTGATTTTGTTTCACAATGTGCGGTTGTGGGCATGTTTACAGTATCCCTGGATGACAGTGTTTTAGTGGGGCTCTCTACAGTTCTTCCCTTGATCTCTTTGTTAAGATTTCTGCCTCATCTGGTATGAAACCCAGCTGTGAACTCCACTAATTGTCAGCTGAATGCTCTACTTTTGACAATGCCTTGGGGCATAAAGTGCTCCCAAGTCTAATCCAATTAAAATTGGGCAAAGACAGTTTGAGTCTGAGCTGGTTTTGAACTCAGAAGAGCTCTGCTAAGCTGTCTTCCTGGTTCTTGCTGGAAAACTACGAAGCCTATGGTTTAGCTTTTTGTTCTCACTTAAGAGCTAACAGCTTACCACCACAATGTACACTGTTTTTGAGAACACCCTTAGCTTCTGAACTTTCCTACTTTCTGTTCTTACCTATTAACTCTCCTCCTGGCAAAATCTTGGTGTCACTACTCTGAGCAGGATCAGCAGACACTCAGCCTTCTCAGCTTGCATGCTGCATGGAGATCCCTGCCTGGAATCTCTGTCCTACAAGTGAGTTGGGGCAAAGGCAAGGGCAATAGGGTCACAGAATTCTTTCCTGCCAGGCCTAGGGCGTACCTTGCACACTGAGTGTAGTACACAGGTGGGAGGGGGAAAGGGGCCCCTGGCATTACGTGAAATAAGTGAATTCAATGAAAGAAGTCAGAAGAAGACAAATACTGTATAATATCACTTACATTAGGAATCTAAAAGAGGCAAACTCAGAGAAACAGTAGAATGCTTGTTACCAAGGTTGGGAGAAATAGGAAGATAGTGGTCAAAGGGTACAAACTTTCAGTTCTAAGATTAACAAGTTGTGGGCATCCAATGTACAGCATGGTGATTATAGCTAGTAATATGTGAAGGATGCTAATAAAGTGATCTTAAATGTTCTCACCACAAAAAAGAAATGATAATTATGTGACGGGATGAGATGTCAATGCTCTGCTGATAATCATTTTGCAACATATAATGTACCAAATTAACATGCTATATACTTTAAATTTACACAAGGTTATAAATCTACTGTATCTCAATAAAGCTGGGGCAGGGAGGCCCTGACCTGTAGGATATACTCATCAAGAATTCAGCTTCTTCAACTTGGAATTGGAGGGGATGAGAAAGCTGGCAGTCTGCCCTCCTCCTCAATGGCGAGATACCATATTCCTTGTTTGGAAATCATGTCCCCTGTTGAGGGTTGTATCTTTCTGGCCACACCTGCTCAGAGTGGAGAACTTCCAACAAGCAGGACTTCAAACGTCACAGACTCTCGCTGTTCTGAGTTTTAGCAGATTACCTTGAAGATCTCATTTACTGTATGCTCTTAGAACAACTCCCACAGACTTTACATGGATGGTTTCTGTCGTTGTTTATAGGTTCTGTTTATAGTTGCCATGGGGAACAGGTCTACAGAGCTCCACACACTGCCATCCTGGAAACAGAACTCCTTCACTTTTACGGTGAGAATTCCTCTGTTTGTACAATCTGACCCTATCCTGCTGGCCAGAGTCAAACATTTAAGGGTTGAGCATCTGGCCCAAGATGGGCCAGAGCCCTTCACCAGAAAGCTGTTGCTGAAACTAGGAATCTACTCATCTGAACAGTGAGAAGAGAACACCAGAGAACCATGGAGAATGAAGACACATGGAAAGGACTCTCCGAGTTCTTAAAAATGCTCCAGTTATTAGATCCAGCCAATCCTTTCTCCCTGTTTTCAGGTCCACTCAGAGAGTTCAAAGAAGTTTCTGTCATTAGCCTTCAAAAGTGTCTTTAACAGTTATGATCTAGGACTTCCCTGAAGAAAATTCTACTTTGACCAAATTTCAATTAATCCTCCTTAGAAAAGAGGTCAAGAATGGTTCCAGGCACCTAAGGGAAAAATCCCCACCTCATAGAAAACCCACTCCAAGTACCTTGATTGTGTTCGGATTCCTCATTAGCCACACGCATCAGGGCGTCCAGTACCAAAGCATTGTCTAGCCATGTGTACCACTCCTCCAACTCCTGCAGGAAGCTAGCTGTGCCCGTTGACTCTGATACCTTTCGAGTTGCAAGCTTGCAAAGCCGTTCAACAAAGCCAGGGATGCTGAGAAGGGCCGCTGCCAAGGAGAACAAAAGAGTGCATTTTCAAAACAGAGATCAGCTCTAAACCCTCAACAATGAGCCTGTTCCTTACCTGCTGATAGGAATGACTTTTAATCTTACAGTAGCTAGTCAGTTTCCTTTCAAAATGAAATGCTAAGCCAAAGTAAAATAGTACTTAAATTACAGAAACAAGTTCAATAGTATGTGCAGGGAAATAGGCTCTTTTACATCTACTGGCAGGAAAAGAAGTTGGAATCACTTTAATTTCTTAAACCTGTGTGTCTTTGAGCCAGGAGGCTCATTTCCCGGGATTTCCTGCAAGGAAATAACCAATTACATGTACAAAGATATTTACTGATGTGGTTTCTACAATACCAAAAAGGTAAAGATAACTACACAGTCATCAACAACATATCGATTAAACACAAAATATCCCAATACAATAGAATACAACAGACACTAAGAACAAAGACACGTGTATCTTTATAGAGTGAATCAAAAAAATGTTTAAATTTACTTGTTAGAGGAAAAATTATTAAAGAGTATTGGCTTAAGCCCATTTTCTTTAAAAATTTGCTGCTTTAAAATATACACACAGGGGCACCTGGGTGGCTCAGTTGGTTAAGCGGCTGCCTTCAGCTCAGGTCATGATCCCAGGGTCCTGGGATCGAGCCCCACATCAGGTTCCTTGCTTGGCAGAAAGCCTGCTTCTCCCGCTTCCTCTGCCGGTGGCTCTGCCTACCTGCCCTCTCTCTCTCTCTCTCTC
>PITA01011475.1:0-66563 GCA_004023965.1 Spilogale gracilis | reverse complement strand
CCCATATGGCTATGTGTAACTGTATTACTTTTCAGAATGTCTAGTGGTGAAAAAGTAAAGGGAAAACAAGTGTATAGTTTTTAAACTCCATTAATCCAGAGCTGAAGGGCACAGAAACATCATTGATGGTGGTTTGATTGTGGAAAGGGGAAGGTCTACTTTCCTGGGTGCTCACCAACCAGTAATAGTTCTGTTTTTTTAATCTGTATATAACAGGATTTTCAACTGACTGACCTAGGTTAGGTTCATTCTGGCATTCAACCACGAGGAAATGTCTGCTGGATGGGAGAGATCACCAAGAAAACCAATTTATATTTGTATAAAGGACCAAGAAGCTTTCCAGAGAAAACCAAATCAATGGGTGCAAATCTGAAGACAATTTGCTAGTTTGCATTGAGCATAGTATTTGTCACTTCTACTGTACACTGAGTAAGCTTCCATGGCCTCCATTTTTGTTCCTATGTTTCAGAATGGAGGACTAAAGAAAGGTCTAAGTAAGAGGTGTGAAGCTACATAAGAAAGACCATGAGGCCATGCAGATGCTCTATTCAGTGATATGTGTAGCTGACAACCGGGCAAGGCTGGGGTAACAGTTTCTCTCCCTAATGAGGGTTGGAGCACATTGGAGCAACAACACCAGAGTCAGAGAAAGATGCACCTGTGTTTGGAAAGCAAGCCAGAGGGAACATGCTCCTCCAGGGACTTCATGAAATTTTGTGATAGCATTGATGACTTGCATTAGATGTTCAACAACGTTGGTGGCTGTGGGAGTCCTGACTTGGGGACAGGAAAGGTGACTGACATTAACATGGATACCAAGATGAGTGAGTGATAAGACACCATGAGGACTCTAGGCAGGAGTTGAGCAAAACCTGAGAAGGGAGGTCTTTCTACAAAGCTGATGGGACAAAGCAGGACCGCTCTTCCATTTTATTTACCTGTTTCTTCTTTTTTTTTAATCCCTCAGCTGATACAGCTTAAGAAATATTAAATTACCTATAGAAAACAGGACTTATAATAAATCATTTTTGATTTTCCTTTCCAAATAAAAAATTGAGCCTTTCCTCACATAAATGTACTAGCAATCATGTTGATGCTCATTTGAGTGGTTCATCTACCTGAATTCACTATAGATTTATCAGGTAAATATCTTAAAAATGCACAATTTACATGTTCTTATGATGAAATGATGATGATAATGATGGATGACAATGATGAGGTGAAGAGCATAACAGTTCCTAAAATTTCCACATTATTATTTAAAAAAAATTACTTTGGAATGCATTGACTCACTGCTGGTGGAAATAAGCAACATTTCTAGTCCAAGTATAAAGCGAAAAAATAAAAGCAGCTAAATATTATTTTCAAAAGAGAATTGGTGGGAGTGGCAAGATGGCGGAGAAGTAGGAGACCCTGCTTCAAAAGGTCTCCTGAAGTGAGCTGAATTATCTACTAGGACAATCTGAACATACATGATATCAGCCTGAGATATAAGACTACACACTTTTGGATCTCTACGGGGGCAGAAGTGCATCAGTAGAGAGGTAAATCGGAGAAGAAGTGTTCAATCTGATTTCAGAGAGGTAGGAGGGGGAGGGAGCCAACAAAAGTGACCCATTGGAAAGTAATACCCCAATATGAAAGTGCCCTGTGCTCAGGGACCAGCATCAACTTGCAGTCTGGTTAAAAGCACTTAAAAGCAAAAGGTCTTCACTGTTGGCAGGATATAAAACTACAGGACTGGGCCAGGGATAGGAGGAGCTCCCTGGTGCCATGCAGGAGGGAACTTGGCAGCGAGGAGTATCTTTAAAACTGCCACTTTTTTTTTTTTTTTTCCCACCGCTTGGGCCAAGGATGTGCAACCCGCAAGGGAGGCAACTCTGCAAACTTCTGGGTGACCTGTGGAGCCACAGAGTCTCAGTCCTTCCTGCATGGGAGTGCACTACGGAGACTCTTCGGGCAGAGACAAAGATCTCACAATCCAAAATCAGCCATGGTTTCCCTGGCACGGGAGTGAAATGACAAGTGGGGGCTTCGGGTGCCATTCTGACTAAGGGCTGCGGGTGCACCCGATTGTGAGAAATGGCAAGACAAAGGTACGGAGAGAGTCTGTGTGCCCTGCACCATCCAGAGGGCTGCTAGCTGAGGTCTGTCTCTGAGACAGAGGTCTGGGTGAAGACATCTTACTCTGGCCTGACTTTCTGAAAAGCTACATAAAGCCGCAAAAGAACAAATCCTCCAGAGAACAAAAGCCTAAAAACCTGGTTGCCATGGGGCCCAGCCCCTAGAAAAGGGGCAGAGAGATTCAGCCCAGATACAAGGAACTGAAAAACAGCACGGCAGGCCCCTCCCCCAGAAGGCAAGCCAGAAGAACAAGAGGAAAACACCAAAACTGTAAAACCCCAACATTGGAGGAAAGGCAATATATTAAGCTCCTGGAACTACCCCAAAAGCTGTACATTTTATGGATACAGCTTTTTACTTTATTTTCTTTTAACTTTTTTTCTATTTTTATTTTTAAAGTTTTCACTTTATTTTAAAATTTATTCTCACAGTTTTTGCTCTTTTATTTTTTAACCCACTTATTATTACATGATACTTAACACAACACTCTATAATAACTTTTTACCTGAACTGTTTTCAAACACATACCTGTGTTTTGTTGTTGTTGCTTCTTTTGTTTGTTTGTTTTGTTTTTTTTCCTTTTTTCTCTCCTCTTTCTTTTATTCTTTTTTCTTTAAAATATACATATAGTTATAAGCTTCAAGGTAATCCTTCATTTCTATTCAATACTACCCCTATGTACAAACCAGTTTTAATCTCCCTATATCTTTAGATAGTGAACTCCTCTAACAATAATAATAAGACACACCCAGGAGGATCTGAAATACTTTCCTTGCCCACAGGGAGGGCTTGCACTCACCTTCCCATCCTATTCTTCTGTCGGTGTTTCTGTGTAATTGTTTTTGCCTTTGTAATATATAAATACTGGTCTTGGGGGTCATTTGGGTTTGATTTAGCTTTTTGATCTCTTCAACTTTCTTTTAC
The DNA here is from genome assembly GCA_004023965.1 of Spilogale gracilis. Classification (NCBI taxonomy): domain Eukaryota; kingdom Metazoa; phylum Chordata; class Mammalia; order Carnivora; family Mephitidae; genus Spilogale; species Spilogale gracilis. Next base: position 63,515 of record PITA01011475.1, on the reverse strand, counting down.
TTTTGATGGTATTTTTCTTTAGTATGTTGTAGTTTTCTACCAAATAAATCCTACATTGGGGCCCATTCTGGCTAGGTTTTTTCTTGCTTCTTTTCTCTTTTTCTCTCTCTTTTTTCTTTCTTCTTCCTTTTCAGTGGTGACTTCTGACTGCTCTAAAACCGTCCAATGAGCAACTCACCTGGATAGTGGTTGATATTCAGCTATACATCCCCTCAACTTCCCCTCACCAAAATGACTCAGAGGAGGAACAACCAACAGAAGAAAAACCCAGAGACTGCAACCCCTGTCACAGAATTACTGGAAATGAACATAAACAAACTGACAGACATAGAATTCAGGGTAGCAATCATCCAAGCAATGGCTAAGTTGGAAAAGAACAGTAGTGGCAAGATAGAAGCTCTAAGGACAGAAGTGAAAGCCAAACTAGCAGAGGTGAAAAAGGCTATTAAGGAGATGCAATCTAATTTAAATATGCTAACAGCTAGGGTAGGTGAAGCTGAATATTGCATTACTGATTTAGAAGACAGATGAATTAAGAAGGGGGGGCAAGAGAAGTCTTAGAACACACAGCTAAAACCCCATGAAAATAGAATGAGGGAAATAAATGATGCCATGAAACGCTTCAAAATCAGAATTATTGGAATCCCTGAAAGAGTGGAGAGAGAGAGAAGCCTAGAAGATATAGTTGAGCAAATCATGGATGAAAATTTCCCTAATCTGGGGAATGAAACAAGTGCTCATGTCCTAGAGGCAGAGAGGACACCCCCCAAGATCAATGAGGCCAGAAAAACCTCCAGGCACATGTTTGTGAAATGCATGAATCATAAAATCAAAGAATATGTCTTAAGGGCAGCTAGGGGGAAATAATCCCTTATGTACAGAGAGAAGACCATCAGAATAACGTCAGACCTATCCACAGAAACCCAGCAAGCCAGAAAGGGCTGGCAAGACATATTCAGGAAATTACATGAAAAAATATGCAACCAAGGATAATGTACCCAGCAAAGTTGACTTTCAAAATGGGAGGAGAAATAAAGAGCTTCCAGGACCACCAATGTCTAAAAGATTATGCAACCACCAAGCCAGCACTACAAGAAATACTAAGAGGGGTTTTATAAAAGAGAAACAAAACCAAGAGTGACACAGAACAGAAATTACAGAGGAAATCTATAGAAACATGAACTTCATAGGCAGCATGATATCAATACAAACATATCTATCAATAATCACTTTCAAATGTGAATGGCCTAAATGCTCCAATAAAAAGGCACAGGGTTTCAGACTGGATAAAACTACAAGACCCATCCATATGCTGTTTACAAGAGACAGACATATTTTGAATCTAAAGATACTTCCAGATTGAAAGTGAGGGAATGGAGGACTATTTGTCATGCTAATGGACCTCAAAAGAAAGCCAGGGTATATCATATCAGACAAATTAGATTATAATCTAAAGACTATAGTCAGAGACACAGAAGGACACTACATCATTCTCAAATGGTCTATACACCAAATAAAGATCTAACAATTGTAAATATGTATGCCCCCACCATGGTAGCAGCCAACTACATAAGACAACGGTTAAGCAAAATAAAGAGTCATATTGATATGAATACATTAATTCTAGGAGATCTTAACACACCACTATCAGCAATGGACAGATCATCTAAACAGAAAATCAACAAAGAAACAAGAGCTTTGAATGACACATTGTACCAGATGGATCTCATAGATATATTCAGAACATTCCACCCTAAAACTGCAGAATACTTATTCTTCTTGAATGCACATGGAACTTTCTCCAGAATAGACCACATACTAGGTCACAAATCAGGCCTCAACTGATACCAGAAGACTGAGATTATTCCCTGAATATTCTCCGACCACAATGCCTTGAAACTGGAACTCAACCCCAAGAAAAAGCTCAGGAGAAAATGAAATACTTGGAAGCTAAAGACGATCTTGCTCAAGAATCTCTGGATCAACCAGGAAATCAAAGAAGAACTTAAATACTTCATGGAAACCAATGAGAATGAAGATAAATCAATCCAAAACCTACGGGATACAGCAAAGGCAGTCCTAAGAGGGAAATACATAGCCATCCAATCCTCACTCAAAAAAATCGAAAAGTCCAGAATACACCAACTCTCATTACACATTAAAGAATTGGAAAATCAACAACAAATTACAATAACCTCACATAGAAGACAGGAAATAATTAAGATTAGAGCAGAGATCAATGAATTAGAAACTAGAGATACAGTAGAACACATCAACAAAACTAGATAAGGCAAGTATAGAAAGTCAAGTATCACATTGTTTCACTTACTTGTGGTGCATAAGGGGTAATATGGAAGACAGTAGGAGAAGAAAGGGAAATGGGAAATAGGATAATTCGGGGAGGGAAGCAAAACATGAGAGACTTTGGACTCTGAAACAAACTGAGGGTCTTGGAGGGGACGGGGTGGGGGATGGGAGAGTCTGGTGGTGGGTACTTAAGGCACGTATTGCTTGGAGTAGTGCATGTGGGGCATAAACAATGAATCTTGGAACACTGAAAAAATAAAATAACATAATTTAAAAAATTAAAATAAATAAACAAAAAAGAATTACACAATACATTGGACCATTTGCTGAATAGTACATTTAATTTGCCTGGGACAGTTTACAGATACTCAGTTCCCATTCCATTTGAGACTAAAATCTGTAAGGTATTCTAGCTCAGTTATTTTTCCAGCAGGTGTCCTCAGAAGAACTACTAAGTACAGAGGCAGGGAAGGTATCCCTTTGTGTTCGGTGTTCTGGAAGCTTTCTTACAGGGCACACCCATCCTCCTCACACTGATACCTAACCCTGTTGTCATTACTCAGGCATTTCATGCTGAGAAGTCTTGACTTTCAACCAAAGTGTCACTTGCCAAATCAGTGATTTCCCTGGGGCTTGAAGGTAATTCTCCTCCAGTATAAACTCTCTATTCTGACAGACACAAGTGTCACTTTGATTTATGTCACGAGAATGACGCTGACAATTTCGCTGAGTCCTCCCCATGCAAAGGTACTTCACCATTGCCTACATGCTTAAAGATGACTGACAACCATGAATATCTTTCATTTTTCTTCCTTATCATAACTTGATAAATATTCAGTATTATCTTTAGAAATGAGGGAAATGTCTGTTGTATGTGGAGGAGACAGGATTATTGTTTTGTGCCCAACAGTCTTTTTCTACAGTCTTTGTGGGAGGGATGTGGCAGGGAGGGGGTCTTAGTCAATTAGAGAACTTTTTCCACAGCTGTTTGGCAAATTTACTGCTCCTTAATGGTTTATTTGATAGTTGTAAGGTAGGTGTGAGAGATTAAAGAACTTAAAACCTATCTTTGGGAACACCACCATATTCATAAAATTTGGAGGTCAGAATTCAAGTTATCTGTGCTTTAGACCAAAATCATACCTATGGTCAAGGAGAGTTAATTCTTCAATTAATTCTAAAGAAAAAAACAAAAACAAAATTGGGGGGGGCAGGACATCATGTTGAATAATTCATCCCTTCATGGTAAGTTCTTCCTTATGCAGAAGGATATGTCATTTGAGGTGATGTGGCTTAAAAGTCTTCCTGAGCACTTCAGTGTAAAATTATTGATACTGAGACATCTTGAAACTTCCATTTTTTTTTTCTTTCCAAAAGTAAGCTGACACTTCCCAAGGTGAAAGTACAGTTGTCACTTTAACAATATCTGCTGTTTTCAACAATCTTCAGCATAGCATGTGGGCATCTATTCTGATGTGGTTCTATACCAGGCATAGAAGCATAAGAATGAACCAAAATTAAATATGGGCCACTTCACAAGTGGAGGACAGCAGAGCAAGACAGGGTACTAATTTCACCAGAGTTTGAAAATAGAGGTCTATTCCTTCTTTCTGCATTGACTTCTTTAAAGGGCTTTAAGGAGACTTTGCTGAAGCCGATCAATTATATTTCAGAATAAAAGACAACCTACAACAGGGCACACCTCTGCTAGGGCTGCTGTCTGCTAGTACCTTATACTAGAAGTCAGCGCATTTTAGATCTAATCCCCTGTGATGCTAAGAAGATTCACATCCTTGAGCAAAACTTTCCTTACCCTCCTTGGCCAAAAATAAAGAGGAAGTATCGCGATTGATTGCTCAAGGCCCCAGTTCTAACAGTCTATGATCTTATTCTGTCTCGGTTTCCTCTTAAGACTCAGCTCCCTTTACACTGCTCTAGAGGATAATTGTGAGTTTTAGATCATCTTTCATTCATCACCAATGTAATTCCAAAGATTCAGGAGAACTTGAAAGTTTAGGATTATTCTCATGCCCTTTCATCTACAATCACTTTCAAATGATTCATGGTATCTCCAACTTCCTCTTTCAAAGTGAAATAATGAATTCCATCCCTCAATAGAGTTTGAGATAGTGGGGTTGTGCTGGAGAGGGAAGGAAGGCATCTCTGTCTGGGGATACACAATGACAAAAGAGCCCACCAGTCCAGCTCCTAGAAGGGCTTCCTCATCTGCAATCAGCCAATTACCTCTAATTGCTGGCAAGAGTTACATTAACAATGACTTCAGTGTTAGATTTTAATTCTCTTCTGCTGCCAGCTATGCTGGATGGCTGCTTCACCTGTCAATTGGTCAATTGGGGCCAACTGTCCTTTAGTGTCAGCAAAAGGTTTATATTCAAGGACAGGGTATTAAGGAAGGTCCAAAGAGATGAGTAAGCACAGTATATTTATTTCCCATTATCATTATCATACTAAGACTTTAATTTTTAAGTGCAAACCAAAGAGCACTTCTAGAAAAGATCACTCTTCCTATGTATGGGGAGATGTGTTTCTTTTTAAACAATCATGGTATAATTTAGGAAAATGTCTACTTTCAAAAAAAAATCTCAAGTATGAAATAACATTTCTGTTCAGGCAAAAAGCCAGATATTTTTATCTATTCACCAGTGGTGATTCCAAATACCCACAAGGGTCTGCCTTACCAGGCTCTTGAACTTGTTTTCTGGGAGCTTGCTATAACTGGTTTGATTTGTGGTGACAGTCAGGTATCTCGGGCAGAGAAAAGTAACAAAATGTTTGCAGATGCCTAGAAAGCTCTCACAAGCCCTGTATTCTCTGACAAAGGTACATTTGGAAAAAGGCACACCAAGTTTGTGACCCAAGACCTAAATTAGGGAGGGAGTCATAAACATGGTGTGATTTAGACTTTGCTTCTCTAAATTGTCTTGGAAAGTTTCAAAGTCTTCTGTTTTAAAGAATTTCGATTTTAGTGTCTGGGTAGATGTGTTGATGACTCAGATCTGAGGCAAAGAAATAGGCAAGGTGCTAAGTGAGGGCATTTCTGACTTGGAGTTCATGGGAACACTGGTATGAGCACACATGTGGCTTACTGTCCCTAGCTCAGTGTATAAGAGACACCTGTGTTTCCTGCCAGTGACTTAGGTCCTGAACATGCTGGGAAATCATTTGGGAGTCCCACAAAGCAGTCTCTCATGGTCTTCAGGGCAAGTGTTCAGTATCCACGTAGAATACATAGCATTCTTCCTCTTTCTATTCCTGTATCTCTCTGAAATGTGCTGCCTTGTATTCCAGGCACCTTTTCTCCAGAAAGAACTACTCCCCTGCAGGCACTCCCCTTACTGCATTGAGAACCAGAGTATCTAGCAGAACCTTGTGTTCACACAGGGCAGCATCTGCACTCCCACTGGTGCCTACACATGCATCTCTAACGACTACCATTACCTGATTGTGTGGCTGCCACCACAGATGATGCCCTGTGGTCATCAATAGGTCAATGCTTTGTAGTGTTCCACTGTCAGGGATTGCAGGTTCTCTCATGAGCCACACTGTGTAGGTTTGTTTGTTTTTTTTAAGATTTTATTTATTTGACAGAGAAACACAGCGAGAGAGGGCACACAAGCAGGGGGAGTGAGAGAGGGAGAAGCAGGCTTCCTGCCCAGTAGGGAGCTTGATGTGGGACTCAAACCCGGGTCTCTGGGATCATGACCTGAGCCGAAGGCAGTCGCTTAACCAACTGAGCCACCCAGGTGCCCGATTTTTGTTTTTGTTTTTGTCTTCTTTTTAATCATCTCTTCCTTAGATGCTCCACAGCAGTAGTGCCTACCCTGTCAAGATCAACAGCATTCTAGTGAATCTGCATTTTAGTCTCACTTTCCAGGCCCTGCCCAGACTGAAGCACAGCATCATGGGGTGCTTAGTCAAAAAAAAGACACTGGGGTGACAGGTGCAGAGTTGTACTCAGAAGCAACTCACCTCTTTGGGTCCTTCCAAGATCAAGCTTGCTGAGCCTGGCACCCTGTTCTTCTGGAGGTAGGGCTGCAAGTCCCGCTTATAAATGAATGTGGACCAACCTACCCTACCAGACATTCATACATGAACCAGTGGAGGCTCATGCTGGGAGCTAGGCAGTGATATGACACAACGTACATGTGTGCTTCCCAAAGGTAGAACTCCCCCATTCTATTTGCACATACTGATTCTTTATCTACAGGTTTATTCCCCACATAATACAAGAATAATTAGTGGTTGTCTCCCTTGGCAGACTAAAAGACCATGGCAGCTAGTTATTTAAACACTGAAGATTCTAGTCCACTTGTCCTTGCAGAAGTCACATCCAACACTTGGAGGTAAATGGTGTCAAGTCTGAAATCAAGCAACCATGACTTGGTGTTACTTAGGTAAAAAGGAGGCACAGTCCAGATGATGGAGGTTGGGACAGACATGGAAACAGAAGCTCCACACAGTGTAGATTGTAAACTACGAGTGTAAATATTCTCTGTGCGGGGAAGAAAGTAGGACGGCAAATTTTCAGAGAGGCCATATTTTGTGCTAAGTGAGGGCATTTCTAACTTGGAAGTTCATGTGAATCTAATTCACTCCTATGGTGGGGAATTACAGTCATAATAAAGTGGTGAAATGAGTAGGATTTCAAATAAAATCCCTACCTCCACCTATTTCTTGCTAGTAGTGTGATTTGATCAAGGTATTTCACTTGTGTCTTCATTTCTTCATCCCCAAACAGGGATGACAACATCTACTTTGCAGGATTAGCTACTTTGAGGGATTAATTAAAGCAACATGTATGGAGTGCTTAGCATACAAGCAGTTCATATTAAACATTCATAAGTGGTAGCTAGTATCATTACCCATAAGTCCACGAACTGCTCAGTACCGGATACTTTAGCCTGCTTTATAAACCACTGTAGTGTAGCAGAGCCCAGTAACAAGGTGTATGACCCTGCAGACAGGCCCATGAGTAGACAGCCCTGACCCCATCACCCCCATTTTGAATGTTCCTGGAACACCTTTTTCCTCACCTTCAAAACTCTACCTTATACAGATCATGTGAGGATATAGGGAATAAGTCATTGGAGGTTCTTACTAAGTTTGAATGTAACTCTCTTTCTTCATAAGTGCACAGATTGAAGAACACCATAATTTTTTACATGCCTATCTTGAAATGCCTATGTGATTTGTTGCATGGTATCATTTCTGTTTCTAAAAATGACATGTCATTTGTAATTAATAATAAATTAAGAATTCAGCATTTAAGTACCATTCACCTGAAACTGGGTCAATTAAAACATGAGAGCAACTTAATGCTCTGAGTCAAATCATCCATTTCCCACAAGGGGGCAGACCTTGTTAAAATGTTATGGAAAAGAATAACAAAAAGAAAGCAATGTGTTTCCCAAAGTTAACCAATAGGTGTCTCTTTGCAACCACATATCCCTGAGTTGTTGCATAAATTATAGATAAAGTCAACATTCCGAAGTCTTCTTGGTCATCCAACAAATACGATCATCAACACTTTCCACAAGGTACAAATAGAACACTGAAGAGGTTAATAGAGTCACTCAAAGGTAAATAGGGTTATAAAACCATAACTAGAAATAAGATTCTGAATACAAATGACTTGACACAAAGTAAATCTCATCAAAATGCTAGTCCTATGTTAAACATGATTTTCTGTTAGAAATTATCTTAAGTATTTACTGATTCTATATGATTGGCACTTACTGAGCGAATAGCATTAGAACTAACTCCAGACAGACACACAATACTAATGTCTATTTTTTAAAAGATTTTATTTATTTATTTGACAGAGAGAGATCACAAGTAGGCAGAGAGGCAGGCAGAGAGAGAGGAGGAAGCAGGCTCCCTGCTGAGCAGAGAGCCGGACCATGGCCTCGATTCCAAGACCCTGAGATCACGACCTGAGCCAAAGACAGAGGCTTTAACCTGCTGAGCCACCCAGGCGCCCTAATGCCTATTAATCTGGTGAATGTGGCCCTAGGAACACACAGGAAATCATGGAAATTCTTAAGCAGCAAAGGGACATCCTGATATCATTTTTGCTATGGTTTCTCCCCACAATTCACACACACACACACACACACGCGCGCGCACGTGGGCACACACATACACCTGCACATTTGGCTCTGTTGACATCACTGAAGTAGATACACTTATGTATGTCCAGTGTGTATGTGGGTTTCATCACATCTCCACAGAAATAGGGGTTCATCTCCTTGTTATGAAGCTCAGAATATAGAAGCAGAATCTTATGTTCCCTCTCCCTTGTATATTAGGAAGTATTTGCTCCTAAATCATTCTAAAAGAGACAAGAGAAAAGTATTAAACATAATTTAAAGATAGATAAACCAAGGTACTAAAAGGAATACTTCTCCTTAGAAATTGGTTTATCTTATCTGAGGTTGAATTAAATTATGAATTGGGAATATAAATACAAATACATTAAGAAATAAATACGGGGCGCCTGGGTGGCTCAGTTGGTTAAGCGACTGCCTTTGGCTCAGGTCATGATCCCGGAGACCTGGGATCGAGTCCCACATCGGGCTCTCTGCTCGGCGGGAAGCCTGCTTCTCCCTCTCTCACTCCCCCTGCTTGTGTTCCCTCTCTGGCTGTGTTTCTCTCTGTCAAATAAATAAAATCTTTAAAATAAATAAATAAATACAAATACAGATATATACAAAATCATGAGATGATATCATGTCTTTGTCACTCACACTTCAAAGTTACATATAATAAGCATTTTGCTATTATGTAGTTTTAAAAAGTAGTAATGTATTATAATACTCTCCAGATATCACAAAATAATGACATGCCATAACTGCACATCATTCAAGGGAATTAATTCCTGCCCTGCCCAACCAGGGCGATCCTGCCACAATGAAAGCTAGAAAGAGAGACCATTCATTTAGAAGACAGGGCCCAGCGCACAATGAGAGTCTCTGCTGGTGCTAGATTTACTCCATTTACTAAACTAAGTACTCAGTCTGCACGGTTTTTTACATACCTACATACCTAAATGTACACAAATCTCTGTGTAAAGTAAATAAATCTCAGGTGTATTCCCAAACCTCATAAATCTAATTTATTTCCCTACCTGGCAAGGCAAGAATATGTCTTTCATAAAAAAGATTGTCTCCAGGAGAAATCCCATCAGTACAGGGGAGCCTGTGGAGATGGGCTGGCCCTCCCACGAGGGCCCAGGACTTTAATTTACAAAGTTTCCCATCAATTATCTTCATCAACTTTTTCAGAAAAAAAGAGAAAATACAGGACTGTTGGATAAATCACATCAAGTCACACCCTAATAAAATTCATGACACTTCAGAAATTAGACTGCATGGACTAGTATATCCCACATACCCCATAGAAAATCCATAAAAGAAGGGACCTTCTAGTGCGCTCCATCGCAGGGTTATTCCCCCCACCCCCTGCAGGGTTATTTTTCAGCCCTCACCTGCCCCATGATAACCAAATCACGCTGAACATGGGTGGAATCAAGGCCATTGAGCCTGGAAACTGCCCACAGGAGGTTCTTTACCTCTCTCTTCGTTTCTCTTTACCCCATTCAGCTGTCAGGAGCCTAGGGCTGAGCCTGTGTCTTCCTTATGTTGTGTATGACCTGTGCCCACCAGCTTCACCCTAGCTGGGTTGTATACACACTAATACCTCAGGATAAGCATCTTTTCTCACTATTCCAATGAGCCTAATTATGTCAACCTAAGACTAATTTCTTGCAATAGCAAAACACATTGGGATTTGTTTTGTCCAAATGAAACAGTTTAAACCTGATGTCACTGTTTCGGCAAAGATTTCCATCCCTTGGCAAGACAGTCTTTTAGCCAGTGACCAAAGCTAGATTTTCTGTATCATCCCTTTGGCTTGCAGGACAAGAACTTTCTATCTTGTCTTAGTGGAGTCCTAGCAGCTGGACTTTGGGTAGGGATCTTACTTCCCTTCCCCTGTTTTTACCACACCGTTCTGGCGCCAAAAGCCCTCTGCTGTGTCTGAGCAGAGCACCTGTGCAGTCTGACTCATGCTATCAGCGCGCAGGCTCTCCCTCTCCTGACAGCAGACCAGACCTCACACAGGTCTACGTGTGACTAGTTACCACGCAGACCTGTGTAATGACATGCCTCATACACAATCCTGAACACTATCTGCTCATCCCAGTAGGTGCGGTAACATGTCCTGACTCTGATCTGTGTCATGTGTGATGAGCCCCCCTGGACATGTGGTGGGGAGCTTACTCAGTTATGTATCTGTAATCCAAATTCAAGATTTTTTTTCAAGCACAGTGAATTTCTGTTAAACTTTTTAAGTGGATTTTTAAAAAAATATACACTTTAGCAGGTTATCTTGTATAATAACTAACAAGGAATTAATACCTAAATGTTCTTTAACACTCTTCACTACTGTCAATTGACAGTATAGAGTAAAAGGAAGAAATACAAGCAATTTACCTTTTCTCAACTATATTATATTTCTAACAAAATGTGCCTTTTGCAGGAAATGGAGCAGAAAGGGCAAGGAGGCCTCCTGTTCCAATAAACCAGGTGCAAGCAGCAAGCTCTGAACACTTGCTCTCGTTTATAGTTTGCAGAGAAATCTAATGCATATTCACATTTTCCTGTCTGCTACAAATACTATTTCTTTTAACATAAAGATTCATCTAAATACATTTCTTTGGCATTTAAACTATGAATGTTGGAAGAAAAAACCAGAATCATTGAAACTGGCTCAGAAATTTGTGAGTGCTCCTACTTCCCCCCCCCCCCCGCTCCTCCAGCACCCAGGCTTCTTTTCCCCTCCCAAGATTAAGAAGTTATGCAGCCTGACAATGCATTTTCCTCTTACAAGTCTTGACTTCACCACTATTATTTTCTTTTTCACTTTTCTCTTCCAGCACCTGTTAGAAACAAGAGTAGAGTGCTTGTTGCAATCTGTTCCTTCCTCAGTCTTTAAGCAAAAGGTAAGCAGAAAACTCTGTAATGGGGTGAGATGTTTGAAAACACAGTTGAAATTTTACTTTTAAAATTAGCCACCTTTGGGGGATTTTTTTTTAAAGATTTTATTTATTTTTTGACAGGAAGAAATACAGCGAGAGAGGTAACACAAGCAGGGGGAGTGAGAGAGGGAGAAGCAGGCTTCCCGCCAAGCAGAGAGCCTGATGCAGGCCTCGATCCCAAGACTCTGGGATCATGACCTGAGCCAAAGGCAGACGCTTTATGACTGAGACACCCAGGTGCCCCCACCTTGGAGGATTTTTAGATTTAATACCATATACAAAAAAATCAAAGTATTTTTTGTGGTTACTAGACCAGCTCCCCTAGAACTTTGACCAAGCAGTAGACATAACAGCATCCTTTCTTTAAAAATACAGTCCAGGAAACTGGCAGATACCAAGATGGATTTTGATGACTTTAATACTGAAGAAAATAGTACTGTATAAATGCAGATAAATATTGGAAATGAAATAATTATCTCTAAAGGCCCATTCATTATATATATGACATCTTATACACACACACACACACACACACACACACACATACATACACACATAAATATAAATACATTTTCCATGGTTCTTAGTGACAGTTTACATACTGTCCCCTCTCTCTGTGTGGAGTTATTTCTATCTTTGTTGTATCCCAGTTTTTCCAATAAGCATGCCTTTCATGGGCTACAAAGCATTTCCTTCAAGTCACCATAGCTAATATGGTGACACGATTACTTAATTTCCACAAGGAAGTGCTGCCTCTGGCTTTGCTGAGCCTTTAAAGACATGAAGTGCATGCCCAGCCTTCAGAACACTAAAGGCTTGTGGCTTGGCCTTTTAGGCAGACCAGGGAAGCCCCCACTGTGAGGGCGCCCTCCTCACTCACAGGGGCTTTTGTCTTGATGCTACCTACCTTTTTCAAAAGCCAAGGCTTAATTGTTCAGTCTCTGCACTAGTAAAACCTCTCTGCCACTTCCAAATATAGGCTCTCATTAATACCAGAGGCTGACCTGGGATCTTGTAAGACACCCTTTCCTTCCTCTGGCGAACATTTTGTCCCATTGCATTTGCTTTACCGGACATCTGGAAGCCAGGCCCGCTTTAGAAATCACACTCCCTAGGACTTATCTAGCTCTCTGAGAGCACAAATAACTGGCAAGCTAAAGAAGTAAAATTACCTCTCTTGAAAATACTTAGGCACTTTTTTCCTCTCCACTGAAATCCCGAAGAACAGCCCATTTTGAACCAGAATAATTTAGTCTGACAACAGATTCTTCCCCTGTTCACAGCTGTCCCAGAGGGAGGAGCTGAAATCTGAACCTCTTCTCTGTGATTGGATCCTTCTTGCAAAAGAGAGGAAAAAAATCCCTCCTAGCCAAAACGGGCTCAGTTCGTAAAGGAGCCGGGCGACTTCAGAGGCGCCGGCCCCGTCCGCCTGCCGCACCTGAGCGCGGCCCCAGCCAGAGCCCAGCCGGCCGCGATGCTCTAGGGACCGGCCGCGTCCTCCCGCCGGACCGTTATCCGCGCCGGGCGCCCGCCAGAGCCGCCGGCAAGATGCCGCGCTCTTTCCTGGTCAAGAAGCATTTCAACGCCTCCAAAAAGCCTAACTACAGCGAACTGGACACACACACAGGTAAAATAAATAAATAAATAAGTAAGTAAGTAAGTAAATAAATAAATAAATAAGTAAATAAATAAAATATATCTATCTATCTATATAATTTAAAAAGGAAATTATATCTACCTACCTATTTATCTATCTCTATGGATATCTATAAATCTGTCGATACATGTTACAACTCAAATATTTTTACAAAAGAACCAAAGATAAAGTTGTTTTCCTTTCAGTGTCCTAAAAGAAAGTTCAGACTTTTTTGATCATTTAGGGTGTTTTAATTCAAAACTTTTAGAACTCTTAACTGACAAGGAAAACTTCATTCAACTCTTGCAACTTCATTTTCTAAAGCTTGTATATACATGCATAATGAGTATATGGAGGCTAAGTAACAATACGTACATGTTGAATTATTGCTTTTTTCATGTAATAAGCCCCCTTTCCTTCAGAAAGCAGCTTGATCTACACATATCTCTGTACTCACAGTCATAGAACTTGCACACAACCCATGCCTAGAATGGAAAACAACTTTTTTTGTGTGTCTTTAAAATAATGTATAAGTTTTTCCTCCTCAGTGCAGACTGTGGAGGCACTCACTTTGGCTGCACTCCCTCACTGCACACTTTCTAGCTCCTGTCACACTATGTATGCAGAACGCATAGATGTGCATTCAAGCACAGTAACTATGTAGCAGCAAGGGTGGAAATTGAAATGTTTTACCAATGCCTATGGCTTCCTAAATGAGTCTATTTACTTCAATATAAAGTCCTGTGTGTGTGTGTGCGTACGTGTGTGCGTGTGTGTTGCAAAGTAGCTCCTTACTGTGTTTTCGAAGTTATTTTTGTTTTACCTTAATCTTCTTTCCTTTCCTTTTCTTTCCTCTAGTGATTATTTCCCCATATCTCTATGAGAGTTATCCCATGCCTGTCATACCACAACCAGAGATCCTCAGCTCCGGAGCATACAGCCCCATTACCGTGTGGACTACCGCAGCTCCATTCCACTCCCCACTACCCAGTGGCCTCTCTCCTCTTTCTGGATACCCCTCATCCTTGGGGCGAGTGAGTCCCCCTCCTCCATCTGACACCTCGTCCAAGGACCACAGTGGCTCAGAAAGCCCTATTAGTGATGAAGAGGAAAGACTACAATCCAAGCTTTCAGATCCCCATGCCATTGAAGCTGAAAAATTTCAGTGCAATTTATGCAATAAAACCTATTCAACTTTTTCTGGGCTGGCCAAACATAAGCAGTTGCACTGTGATGCCCAGTCTAGGAAATCCTTCAGCTGTAAATACTGTGACAAGGAATATGTGAGCCTGGGCGCCCTTAAGATGCACATTCGGACCCACACTTTACCCTGTGTCTGCAAGATCTGTGGCAAGGCGTTTTCGAGACCCTGGTTACTTCAAGGACACATTAGAACTCACACTGGTAAGCGAAAAACGTAGACAGGAATGTGACTGTCTGATAAAATGAAGATCTAGTTTGGCTGTTGAATTTGAGTAAAGTAGTGGCACTGTTTTTTAGTGATGGATGATCATTTATAGCTACTTCCTGATGACTCAAAAAGTTGTTGGAATAGAGGGCTCTATTTTTTTGTTAATAACCTCTGCTTCAGAGACTGCAAACAGCATTTAGACTTTGGAAAGTAGATTCAGAAGGTTTGGTCTCAAAGATCAGTTAGAAAATCAGGAAAGATGTACTTGAATGTGTATTCTGTGAAACTGCTCCCAATATTTAGCAAACACCAATGTTGCTATCTTAATCAATTGGTTGTGTAGATATGTGGAGGGTTTGCCTATAGTTTTCTGTTGGTTACATTCTTGCTGCAGTATCTATCACTCTATAGCAAGCTGGATAGTTAGAACTGAATTTACTCTCCATTGTTTTATTATGTTTTATTTTTTGCTGCTGCATATTTTATTCCTAGTACATCCTGCAGGGAGCCAAGGCATTTACCCAACCTTAGTCATAATACAGAAGGAGGGAAAAGGGGAGATATTAGGAAATGTTGGGAGGAGCTCAACATTAGCTGCACCTGCTGAAGCAGAAAGCTTTAATAAGTGAAAGTCCTAGAACTACATGAAATATTTCTGCATGACTGGCAGCAGTAACAATATTCTTTGTGTGACTTTTTAATGTAATATTCAAATTTATTCTAAAGGGTCAGATATGAAAATAAGTATCTATTATGGGGAATTTTAATCAAGTTTATTTTTTGAGAAAATGTGATTGCTGTTCACAAACGTTATCTGACTTTATGTTTCCTCTAAAAACACTGACTGTCTTCTTTCTCAACCCCCACCCCCATCCCCAGGGGAGAAGCCTTTTTCTTGCCCTCACTGCAACAGAGCATTTGCAGACAGGTCAAATCTGAGGGCTCATCTGCAGACCCACTCGGATGTAAAGAAATACCAGTGCAAAAACTGCTCCAAAACCTTCTCCAGAATGTCTCTTCTGCACAAACATGAGGAATCTGGCTGCTGTGTAGCACACTGAGTTACGCAATCAATGTTTACTCGAACAGAATGCATTTCTTCACTCCAACTCCAAATGACAAATAAAAGTCCAAAGGCATTTTCTCTTGTGCTTACCGACCAAATAATGTGTATAGGCATGCACACACACACACACACACACACACACACGCACACACACACACACACACACACTAAAAGCTGCAAGAGCACGAAATCCATGTGTTCAAAGTTAATCCTTTCCATGTGAAGTTTAAAATTACTATATATTTACTGACAGCTAGATTGAGAGGATAAAAGACAAGAATCTTTCTCTTCAAAAGATGAAGCAAAAAGCACATTGCATCTTTTCTCACTAAGAAAGAATGCAAAGATTTACATTGCTGCCAAATCATTTCAACTGAAAAGAACAGTATTGCTTTGTAATAGAGTTTGTAATAGAATTTCCTATAGGAAGAGAAATTGCCAGACGCTATCTCAGGTGCCTTATAAAGTATTCCAAGTTTACTTCATTACATGTCTGATGTCTGGTTATCATGGTTGAACTAAAGACTTTTTTGATTACCTGTAATGCTTTAAACTGTATTTTTAATACAGAGACTGGGAAAGAGAAAAAAAATAGAAAAAAAAGAACAGGAACGAAACACAGGAGAATGTATTGAGAGTGTTTTGTTTTTGTTTCTGTTTTTGCCAATAAAGAGTATGCTCCTTGTGGGAGGAGGGAAAGAATAGCTTTGAACATTCCTGGTGCATGCTCCATGTCTTACCTTTTAAAATATTTTTTAATGATTTTCTAAAATTAATTAAAGATGGGAATAAGTGCAAGAAAGGATTCTTAGAAACTCAGTAATGTACTTAAACTATTTTAAGTGCATACAACAAATGCAATTCGTACAGCACCCTTCCAAGTGCCTTTTAAAAATAATTGTATAGATGATGAGTCAATGTAAATTTGTGTTTATTTTTATATGATTGAATGAGTTTTGTATGAAAGTGAGATGTCGTCTATAGCTGATGCCTATAAACAACCTGAAGATTTGTGAAATCAATGTTTCTTTTTTAAAAAAAAACAATTTTTAAAGGTCCTTTTTTACAATAAACATTTTTGATTTAAAATTCATTGTTTGTATACTATTTTCAGAGACTTCACTAACTTCACGATTAGTATCAAATTGCTATACAAAGAATTGCTTTTTTCTTAATAAGAGAAAAAGTGGATAGCACTTTTATGAATATCAAGTGTTATTTTATGGATTAGATTATAAAGTATACTAGTATTTTTCTTTACTCTTAAGATAATACTGTCACATTCAAAAGGATAGTATCACAATAGCAGTAGTTTGTTAGTAAATCCCTTTAATAAAAAAATCACACTTTCTGAGTGCTAAAATATTCATATTATTAATACTCAAGAATACTTTTCAAGAACTTTTTATTTATAATGACTTTATTAGGTCGCTCTATGCAATCAAATTATAGTCACTCATTGTAATGAGTGAGTACCACAAAGACCCTGGAACAATTTAAGATTTTTAAAGAAATATCATTTAATGAGATATAAGAGGAAAAAATAGAAAATCTGCATGAGAAGATCAGGAAAAATGGATTTGTCAGAAATTACAAAAGTTGAAGACTTAAGCCGTGGAAAGAATACATTTAGCGATATAAAAGAAAGGATAGGTTTGATGGGAGCAGGGATAAATAATACAAAGTTAAGTTTTCTGTTTATAATTTTGTTTTTTTAACAAGCCCCAACCCAAACCCAAGATATGTTTAATAAAATATAGCATGAGCAGCCATTCCATATACAAGTATATGTTTACCAAATGCTTGGCTACTAACTCATATGTAAAAATGCTAACCATTATAGGCATTGTGACAATTACCAAGATGTATATGAATCCAAACTCCAAACCCATTATGAGGATAGTTCCTGCTAATATTAAGCACTTCTCATATACTCAGAGCTTGCTGAATTATTATTTTTCCTTAGAATGTCCTTGTGATACAAATAAAAGACAGAACTAGTATCTCAAAGATTTTAGTTATAGACCATTAGTAAGTGACCTAAAATACCAATACTATTCCCTTAATGTTTACACACATTCCACTGTATGTTATATTTAAATTTTAAGCCAACATATGAAAGGTGTGCATTTGACTAAAAAAAAAAAAGAAAGAAAGAAAAAGAAAAAAAAGAAAAACTTTTAACATTTAAGGGACATATATCTCAAAGGCAAAATTATTGAGAGCAGCAATTTATCAATGTAAGAGAAATGACTAATAGCTGGACTGGGGTATTCTAAGGTTGTAAAAAGGCCACTTCAGTTAGTGTACATGGTACAAAAATGATTGCCTGAAAGTTTCCAGGCCAGCTAATATGCAGACGTTTCTTACAAAGGCAAATGGGAGTGAGTTAAGCATTCTTGAATTGATCTGCTTGGCTATCACAAGAACCGCACATAAGCACTTGCCCTTTCTCATGTGTAGATCTACAGGCAAACCATTTCTTGGTCTCCAAAAATTAAAACAGATAATTTTCTGAAAGGAAGACTCTGTTGGTTAGTTTGATTTCTTAGTGAATAATTAGTGATGATAATGTTATAATATATTTCCACTTTACCCTTTACCATTCTAACTTCATCCATCCTTAAACTACTTTACTTTCATCAAGGTAACATGAGTTTGAATTGCAGTATATAAGATGTGAACATTTTCTGTGATATGCCTTGGTAATCATTTATCATTTTTAGTGTTTTTTTTTTTTTTTTAAGATTTTATTTATTTGACAGAGAGAAACACAGAGAGGGAACACAAGCAGGGGGAGTGAGAGAGGGAGAAGCAGGCTTCCCGCCGAGCAGGGAGCCCGATGTGGGGTTCTATTCCGGGTCTCCGGGATCATGACCTGAGCCGAAAGCAGTCGCTTAACCAACTGAGCCACGCAGGTGCCCCCATTTTTAGTGTTTTTACCAAGGTCTTTGACTAGATACCTGCTCTTCTGAAACAAATTAGACCTAGCTCAAACATGATTGACTCTGAAATGCTTTTCCAAATTTGCTCTTTCTGGGAGCTTTGTGTCATTTATAATGGAGTACTTATTTTAGCACACCGCAATTGTTTGTTGGCACCTTACTTTTTCACCAGACAGAGCATCATTCAGGCATACATTCCCAGTACTCAAAACATCATCTGGAACACAAACATCAACGAAATGGATAAAATAAGAGAATTTGGTGAAAAATAGCTCCTCTAAGCAAGTTTACTAATATGTCTTCTAACATACTGATGACAGCTTACCCCCAATAGATTGGATGATCAAAAGAAAAATGAAGAGGGGCAAATACAGTGCATGTGGTCCAGGTTTGTTAGGCCTTCTGAGAGCCTGAACTTTGAAAACTGAGGATTTTAATAATAGACACATAGGCCAATAAGCATTCTCAGTATCCTTAATTTGTTTCCTATAATATGAGAAAGTGTAGTCTAGTAAAAAGAGCACCAGCTTTCAAATGCAACATATGTGTTTACTGAATCACTGTCTTCAACTTATTGGCTTTATGTCCTTATGCAACTTACTTAACCCCTCAGTGACATTTCCTAAGTGTAAAATAGGAATAGATTCTCTGTAGTATCACAATGAAGTACTACACAAGTACCCAGTGCTATCATTAAATGTTTAGTGTGCACCTGCTCTTGTATTAGGAAACCTACATAAGTCATCTTCAATGAGAAAAAATTCTCTATGAAGTTGATATTTTACAGATAAAAATATTAAACTCAGAGAGTTTGGATAATGTAGCCAAGATGGGAAAGGCAGTGAATTACAAAATTGAAATCAAACCCAGATTCTTCTGGCTCCAAAGACCCTACTTCTTCCACAGCACCAGGGAGTGGAGAGGCCACTAAACTACACTCAACATGGTGATTTATTAGTTGTAGGCATTTTGGGAGAGTTGTTGAAAAGGAAAATGATAATGTGCCCTGAAATTAAATATTTTAAGGGCAAATTTAGGAACTATCATTATTCAGGAATTATGCAATTACATACAACAATCTTCAAGGTCATTCTAATTTCCTTCTAGAAATCCTGTTGGCTCCACTTCCTCCAGTATGGACCCTCCCTGTCATGACACATTCACTTACAACAACCCTAAGTTCTCCTGGTGCCTGGGAGCCCATTTCCTCTGGTCTGCTCTCTGTGGAGATGAAAAGCAGCTGGTCTCCATCCTCTGTACATTAACACTTCATCTTCTGAAGGCCACTGTTACTCCCTCACACTCACACACTCCTCACCCAGGCTTTTATCTTCCTGGCCTAAAAAGTCTTCCAAGCTAAACAGCCATTTCTTTCACCACTGAAATGTGGACACTCTGGTGTAATGAGACAATTATAATTTCGAAAAGTCTAAGGCTTCCCTGGCTAAGAGCCACATCCAAGAATTCGTTCCTACTTTAGATACGAGAAACATTTTGAGCAAAACTAATTTGAGAATGAGTGTTCTGTCATCTAGGGAAGTAACGAGTCTCAAATAAGATGACTTTTCTCTCATTCTTGTCGAGAATCTCATCAGAAAAAGATGAAGTACAAAAAGCGTTCCCCAACCTGAGATGGACACCTAAGGAGGGGAAAAAAAAACCTTTCATTTAATTTTTAATAGTAAATGTAGAGAATCTACAGTCGTAGGAGTAAATCTTCGGCTAAAGTCTTAGATTTAGTTAGCCCCTCAGCCCTCCAGGAAGTAATAATTACTTTGTGGAAAGCGTGCATGTAAAAAAGCAACACGCATGGCGACTTTTCCGTTGTGGCACTTAGCCAGACCCCCAAACAATGAGAGATTAGCAGAGGAAATGGCAGCACATCCATGTCCAAAAGGTCCAAAGGGACTGGTGAACTATTTATAGCGTTGGGTGGGAGAGCTGCTGTGACTATAAGATGGGACATTTATATATTTTGTGTACTAGCTCATTTAGTTAAGTTCCTCCGGTCAGTACAGTCAGTTTAAGTCATTCAGCCAGTTCTTTTGGACATTTTCAGAGACAATTGTGAGGCCTTTTCAATTATCACGGAGAGATTTTATAGACAATGGCCAGAGACATGAACCAAGCATTCGCTGATTTTAGTAGTTAGGATGGGGCACTATTTCCATAAGTTCCCTCTGGGGCTGTAATTTACTTCCCCCTAGGTAAGGAACACCACTTATTCTACTTCTACTATACACTTAGGAGGTAGCAATACTTAATTCTAAGGCATGGAAAGGATATAATTGAACTGAATAAAATTGTGACATTGCCTTACAAAGAAAATGCATGGAAATTATGTTTCCTATGAATTCTAATGCGTCTGCCTACCTAGCCATCACATGTACAGAGGTTTAAAATTTTCCTGTATTGTGTTAAGACTTTGCTTTAGATTTGTCAGAAAAGACAACAAAAGTGTCTATCACCTTTAGCATATGTAGTGTCCCTAAGCTGCTGGCTCTGAGATCCTGTCATGGCACCAGGCTCACTGAATCTCGGTGTGCACAGGATCACCTTGTTGACATCTTGGTTTGGTGGGTCTGGGGAGAGTTGTGAGAGTCTGCATTTCTAGCCAGCAGATATCCATGCTGCTGATACTCACTTCTCACTTCAACTAACCAAGCTTTAACCTCAAGCTCCTCTCCTAGTTCCATGTTTTCCCCACCCAACCCAAGTTACTCATCTGAAGCAACCCAAAGTGTCCAGAAGGCATCAATGTAGCAGCAGACAGATTAATCAGCAAGTGGGGTCTGGAATGCGCTCTAAGTCTGCCTAGATGAAGGCAAGGGCAGGGAGAGACAGGACAGACAGATTTCCACCAAAGCCAGTCTCTTTCTCCTCACCTCTCTGACCCTTACAAGTCACCTGATGCCCCGATCCCTGATCTACCTAACAAGATGACCTGGTCATGCTTTGGTTTTCATATTTATGCTCTAATTTTCTGAGTGCATCTCCAATCTTGGTTAATCCTCACCCAGGTTTGGAGGGCCCAGAAATGTGTACTGGCTCTTTCTAGTCGACTCACACCAAGGAGTCTTTTCCTTTCCCTTATGTCCACAGAGAAGCTTCAAAATGCAATTTCACTCTGAACTGAAAGGAGTACCCACATTGATGAGACTGACCATGATGGTGGAAGGGTTGGGGTTCACTGTTGAGAGGCCTCTGTTCCTCCCCTCCATCATCCCTCAGGATCTGGGGTTCTCCTTGTTGGTGTCAGGTAGGATCCTACCTGAACATCTCATGGGCTTACCTCAGGGATGTCTATGGCTAATTTGGGTGAGCAAGGTACTTAGGCTTTTCCTGCACTATTTAAAAAAAAATTAACATTTTTCCAAGTAGGAGTTATTTGATGTATTTTCTCCTACAATTCTTTATTTTTTTCATGTCATTTTAACAACTTATTATTTATTAATATTCCTGTGATATTACAAATAGACATTCTTAGAAGAAAATTATTTTCTCTGAATTGATGACAAGTAGTCTCTGTGTGTGTGTGTGTGTCTGTGTGTGTGTGAATGCGTGAAGTCTCTGATGTGGCTCCTTCAAGTGTGCAGGATTGGGCATGGGCACATGGCTTTAGGAGGCCCCTGGATTGCCCCATTTCTTATATTATAGTACAATTTGGTGAAATTATTTCACATTATCAACAATGTACCAATCACATTATATTATCTTATTTTATAAAGTGAGCTTATTTTAAAACCATGTTTATTAAGACAAAATAAGATGGAGATCACTACCACCTAGGTGTACAAAATCTAAATGAAGCAAAATCTTAGAATATAATAAAGGAAATTCTGCAGGAATTCACCAAAAAAAATAGGTAAGAAACAAGGTAAGGTCTTGGGGGCAATACAGTACAAAATGCCATGCATCAGCACTTTGGCATCTGTTTCTAAGTGTCAACATTGGACCAGCATGAACTTCCTTTTCAATGTGGCCACCTGTCAAGTTCAATTACCTTAGTCTTCCTTCATGGAGTGCTTTATTTGGACATGGTAGCCCCTTTCTGGATGTTTACTAGGAGATCAAGCCACACTGAGAGTAGGGTAGAGCCCTCGAGCTGACCTATAGGGGGTTTGCAGGGACAGCACCTGTGGTACTTGCTTGCTCACAGAACTGCGTGTTTTTTCCCTTCTCTCAATGTGTCTTCCCAGTGTGTTTCAGGGCTTTGCTCGTGTTGAGGGGCAAACTGGTCATAATTAGGTTATATGTATGCACAGATAAAGATATTCTTCTGAGTAGAGGCCAACAACACACAACTAGTTGCCCACTGAAGCATTAGTGACTAATGGTTCCCTTCCCATCTGTCTACTGCAACAAGAATGAGGATTATGCCCTTGATTTGCCTTAGCTGAGCAGGAACTAGGGACTCTTCCAGCCTTCTTGTGTTCTGAAGACAGAAGCAGAAACAGAGAAGCCTAGCCCATCTCACTCCCTCTGACAGCCAGGATTAGGTGGATGGAAGCAGTCTTGGTGCTGGCAGAGAGCAAGAAGGGAGGCTCCAGAGGCCATGGGTGAGGAGAAAAGAAAACAACGGTGCAAGGATGGGGTTGTATCAGTGGCTCTCAAACTTCAGAGAGTTAGAATCAGCTAGAAGCTTGGTTAAAACACAAATTGCTAGGTCCCACCCTCAGAGTTTCTGAATTAGAATGTTTGCAATGGGCCTAAGACTTTGCACTTCTAACACAGTTGAGGTGAAGCTGCTGCAGTAGGTCTGTGGACCACACTCAGAAGGACGGAATCACAACCATAGGAGGTTATGGTGGGGGCCTGAGACTCAGCTGTTGTGGTTACAAGCTCAGCTGTAAATCACAAGTTGTATAGAAGTTTAGAATCCCTTCTCTTTGTCTCTACTATTCATTGCACTGGACTGTTTGCCAGTCTGTCACTGTATTAGGCACGCAATGGAAAGAAGTATGGAATAAGACTTTTCAGTGAAAAAAATGTAAAAGGAAAGAGCATACACCTTTTTTAAAGCTTTCAAATTCTTTGTAAATTCTTTTAACAAATTAGTTTACAACACAGGGGCTTTCAAAGAGTTTGGAAAGATATGCCATAAAATACAGAGTGGTGAAAGGAGGGGGCTTCCCTGCACAATAAAAACTATTTTATGTGATGGGAGAGAAAGAAATTATAGCTTCCATAGCTATAATGATTTCTCTTTAAATTTAAATTAGGTGAGAATCCAGGTAATTTTCTTCATATGTTAGGAATTTTGAAATAATTTTCTTGAATTTATAAGCTAAAAATCAACAAATTTGTTTGCTATAATAGGGCTCTTACTTGCAAGAGGAACACCGATCACCTAATAGTTTTTCCTCCATGAACATAGCCAGACAAGGCCCTTTTGGATTCTGCATTTTAAATCAAAAGATGTAAAAGGATCTTTTGTGTTATGGCTTTCCTGAGGCAATAAGAAAGCAATAAAAAAGAATTAGAAGAAAAGACGATTCTGAAATGTAACTTTTAGATTTTTTACAGTTTAGGAAAATCTTGACGACTCCAGGGCTGGGCTCTTGCCAGTGGGTGCTGGCCGGACCTGGGCCGGGCGTGTGCCTCTTCAGGGGATGCCAGCTCCCTCCTCTGTTCCTGCCAACCATGAAACAGCCCAGGTAATTTTCCATGGAGGTGTCCTGATTGATTTTAAAGCCAGCTACTCTTCTTCTTTTTTCTTTTTTTTTTTCCGATTTCAAATCTTAAACAAGAAGGGGCCTGCATTTTCATTTGTCTTACAAAAGTTGCTGTTGGGCTATTTGAAATAAAGGTGAGCAATAAAAATATGCATGATGCCATTTCTTAAGAAAAATAACTAATCAATCCAGCCACAATCCATTCAGTCTTGTTATATCAGCGCAGAGTGTAGTATGAAGACTGTAATCAGACTGACCAGGATTCAAGGTGCAGTTTTGCCACCTATGTTATCGGTGGGAAAAGCTGTGCTCAGTCCCATCTTGTGTGCAGTGGGGATAATTCCTGAGTTCAAGTGGAAGCAAAGGTAATGCACAAATCTATGAGAAGTACATGCCACAATGTTGTACAGAGTGGAGCTCAATTTATTTTTTCCTTAAAGGTGAAATTGGTTTTAAATCTAGACATACCAATATTCTGATGAAAGATAAAAATGTACTGGTTACCTGATGAAACAATATTTTATCTTTGTCTGTTGGAAAGAGGTATTCCCTCCACTATTAGTCTCTCACTGATCCTTGTCACCATTAAACAGAAAATCACCTAAGATGGGTATGATCAGAGAATCAACTATGTTATCACAAAGGATTAAAGTATATAGGTAGTATGTGCATAAGCTTCAGTGTCTCACCCAGCTGCAAAAAGCTGAAAAAGTCATCATGGACTGGACTGGAGGAGATTATGCTGAGTGAAATAAGCCAAGTAGAGAAAGTCAAGTATCACATGGTTTCACTTACTTGCGATGCATGAGGGGTAACCTGGAGAACAGTGGGAGAAGGAAAGGAAATGGAACTAGGGTAATCCAGGGAGGAAAACGAAACAACAGAGACTTTGGACACAGAAACAAACCGAGGGACTTGGAGGGAGGGGGGTGGGGGGATGGGAGAGCCTGGTGGTGGGTACTGGCGGCGCCTAGAGCGTGGAGCACTGGGTGTTGGGAATGGGAAAAAAAAAATTTAGTAACAATAAAAAAATAAATAAATTAAAAAAAAAAAAAAAGCTGAAAAAGTCAGAATGATGTTCCTCAGACTTACAAACCACTAAAGTATTCCAAAATTTCTTCATCATCCAATGAGTTTGGTAACAGTTTTGAAAATTTCACTCCCTATATAATACATTTATGTAAGATCATGCATATAAGGAAGTATAAATTACTTCTAGAACCAGAAAAAAATTAAAAAATCAAAGGACAGTGTACTTTATTTATCTTACATTCTATGCCCAAAGTTTGACTCATACTGTTTTGTTTTCTATGTCCTTTATCTGGGTCTATATCAAAGACCAAATATTTTTAAAGACCAAAATAATTTTCATTCAATGAGGTGGATTAAAACTACATGCAGAGGAAAATGTTTATTTATTTATTTATTTGAGACATGAACTGGGGGAGGGACAGAGGAAGAGGGAGAGGCATAACTCAAGCAAGGTCCTCACTGAGCTGAGCCTACCATGAGCCATGGAGTGGGATCCCATAACCCTGAGATCCCGACCTGAGTGGAAACCAAGAGTTGGTCACTCAACCAACTGACCTATTCAGAATCCCCAAGAATAAAAATATTTTGAAACAGAGTTGAAAAGGAAGATAAAAATGGGATTTTCACTTTTTTTTTCTTTTTGTTAATACATTTCCCACTGACACCCATGAATTGTCCTCTCAAAACTCTCCCTTGTAACTGAACACAACACAGAGGCAGTAAGTTACTAGAACATATTGACCCTTTTGTGGAAAGTGAAACAAGTGTTTGGCTGCAACATGCACCAAGAGATACCTCCAGGGGTCCTCCACAAGAATAATAATGTCCTTACTTATTTTGGTGCCAGAACAGCCAAGTCAAAAGGAGGCATGGGTAGCAGGGCTGGCCTTAGCCTGCTGCTCTGACACACTCACCTTCCAGAGAATGGATTATATACCACATATGTACCACTGTCTTTATCTCCAGTCAAGCATACCCTTCAAAAGTGTCACATGAAAACTCATGTAAAGTCAAAAGATTACATTTAAGACCTTTTAAAATGCAATGATAGGGGAATCTTGGTGGCTCAGTCAGTTAAGTGTCTGCTTTCAGCTCAGATCATGATCCCAGGGTCCTGGGATCAAGCCCCATATTGGGCTCCCTGCTTGGCGGAGAGCCTGCTTCTCCCTCTGCCTCTGCCTGCCACTCTGCCTATTTGTGATCTCTCTCTCTCTCTCAAAAATAAGTAAAATATAAATAAATTAATTAAAACTAAAAAAATAAAAGTAAAAAATAATAAAATGCAGTAATAGTCGTTTGCTCTTCAAAGCATTTTTTTACCTATATGTGAATTACAGCACTTAAAATTATAAATCACTTGAAATCTAAAATTCTTTTTTCATTATTTTCTTATTTATTTTTTCCTCTTTTTTAAAATTAGTTTTTTATTTTTTTCCATAACCCAGCCACCCTATCCTCCCACACACAACACCCCCAGTAACCCTCAGTTTGTTTCCTGAAATTAAGAGTTTCTTATCGTTTGTCTCCCTCTCTGGTTTTATCTTGTGAAATCTAAAATTCTTAATCTTGGACATTGAAAAATAGAATCCTGGGGCATCTGGGTGACTCAGTTGCTAAACATCTGCCTTCAGCTAGTGTCAGATCTCAGAGTCCCAGGGTTGAGCCTGGTATGGGACTCCCTGCTTGGCGGGAAGCCTGCTTCTCCCCCTCTCACTTGCCCTGCTTGTGTTCCCTCTCTAGCTGTGTTTCTCTCTGTCAAACAAATAAATAAATATTTAAAAAAAAAAAAGAAAAATAAAATCTCTAAACCAAACTATGGTATTTTCTTGAAAATACTAT
Source organism: Spilogale gracilis (assembly GCA_004023965.1). Lineage (NCBI taxonomy): Eukaryota > Metazoa > Chordata > Mammalia > Carnivora > Mephitidae > Spilogale > Spilogale gracilis. Next base: position 36,546 of record PITA01011475.1, on the reverse strand, counting down.
TTAATGCTTATATAGAACATAGATAGCTTTTAGTTCTCAACCTGAGTGAAATTTGGGTTTGGAAGTTAGTGTCTTACTGGTTCTGAGCATGTACTTTTTAATATGAATTTTTTTTACCCTATCTGTGAGTGACTCATACACACAGAAGTCGTATCTCTCCAATGCCAGTCTGTATGGTAACCAGATTAGTTTCTAAACCTAGAAACTAATCAATACCTTTGAATTAACTTGGCTTAAAATAGCAAGACATTTAAAAATACTTATAAACAAACACACCAAAAAACTAAGCTGAATATTGATAGCAAGTCTACTTTAGAGGCTGACCTCTGATGCCCCTTAGTGCCCACCTCAGCACTTTCATATCAGTCCATTTAATCCAGCGAGATGCCAAAGCACCAGTCCTTAAATCACGTACAAAAGGAAAGAGAAAAATGTAATTCATAGTTAATAAGGTACCAAGATTTTTACTCTCTTTTCCATACCAAATAAAAAAAATGAAAATAAAAAATAAATAAAACTATTACTGGGTTATTAGGTTTAGGTGTAGCTGCTATTCAGCATTAACAACCATAGATCCCATTAAACAGAGAGTGGGAACCAAACCACAACTTAATTCAACTAACTCATCTATGGAGGGCATCAGAAAAAAGAAAATCTCAGTAAACCATACCAAAACTTCCACATTGTTCTTATTGGCCTTTTTATATCTAGTAATCACAAGATTATATTTGTTCAAATAATAGGTAAACTCTCAAAAGACTATAAAGAAATTAAGAGATGATGTTTCTGGTGTTTCGTTTATTTCCTATTACAAATAATTTTTTCCTAAATATATGTAAGGAGGACCCAGGAAACTGACTTTTCTATCACAAAAACACCATGGCCAATTCATTAGCCACGTTAAATAATTTGTTTCCCAGTGGGCTATTCATGCTCCAACACAAGAAGAAAGGGTGGGAGAAGCTGCACTGGAGGATCAATGGGTCTTAGAAATTCATTAAGTGTCTATTTAGGGATCATGTAGACTTTCAAATAATTCTGACCAAACCTCAACCTCTCTCAATAAGAATATATGGTGTGGCTGTAGCTCTAGGCTGAGCCCTTGATGAATGAGGAAAAATTAATGAGAGGATTTCTCGTCCACTGGCTGAACTCCAAGAGAAACATAATATTGTCGGGTAAGCAATCATGTCTTCACACTGCTTTCATGGAAATATCCCACCTTTCTTTTTCAACCAGGATTAAAGACGGCAGAAATGTCATAGAACAGAGTTTTAGGGGCCCCTGGGTGGCTCAGTTGGTTAGGTGACTGCCTTCGGCTCAGGTCATGATCCCGGAGACCCGGGATTGAGTCCCACATCGGGCTCCCTGCTCGGTGGGAAGCCTGCTTCTCCCTCTGTCACTCCCTCTGCTTGTGTTCCCTCCCTGGCTGTGTTTCTCTCTGTCAAATAAATAAAATCTTTAAAAAAAAAAAAGAACAGAGTTTTAGCTTTCTATCTTTCTAACATAGCAAAGTATAGCAAAATAAAGCACTTAAAGCAAACATACTTTTCTAACACATGATAGATACTAAAGACTACTTTTGTACATGTTAATATATTACTCAAACCCATAAGCTTTTATTGATTCCTCAATAAATAATTTTTTTTTTCTTTTATACTTTTGTGCATTCAAGAAATAACAGAACAATATATAGTTTCCTAAACCAACTAAATTCTTACATATACTGTGCCTACCATCTCTAGTGCCCATTCTACTTGTATCTATCTGGCTAATTCTTATATATTCTTAGAATATTATTCAACTGCTGCCTCCCCTAAGAATTCTGCCCAACTTTCCCAGACCTATATAGTTTCTTATCCAGATCCCACTGCATGTCATACATAATCTATGTTAACAGTCATTTGCTTATGTGCCTAGGTCCTCAGTAGTTGTGAATTCTAAATTTAAGGATAAAGTCAGGGATCATACTTTTACCCCATAGTGCCTTGCATAATCCCGGGACCTAATTGAAGAATATAATATTTTTATTGAATGAATGACCCAAAGTAGACACGATTTAGCCAATTGTGGGACTAATTTAACTTTTCATTGTAAACATTTATTTTTTTAAAGATTTTATTTATTTATTTGACAGAGAGAGATCACAAGTAGGCCGAGAGGCAGGCAGAGAGAGAGGAGAAAGCAGGCTCCCCGCAGAGAAGAGAGCCTGATGCGGGCCTTGATCTCAGGACTCTGAGATCATGACCTGAGCTGAAGGTAGAGGCTTTAACCCACTGATCCACCCAGGAGCCCCACTGTAAACATTTAAGGTAGTATAAAACACCTCAAGGCTGAAACAATGCAAAGCACAAATGTATATCTATACATAATCAAATAGCCCTTCCCCATGAAGCAGTTAAACAAAGTGTCACTACATTAATGCATTTTTCAAATCCTTATGCTCTGGCTACTATTTCCACATCTCCTCAGAGAGAAGTTAAAGGCATGATTAAAATAACAATAACAATGATTTTAACAAAAACCATATTTCCAATTTGGTTAGACTTCTTTGTCTCTGTTTCTTTCTCTCACCATCTCTTTCTCTGTCTCTCTTTTTCTTTTCTCTCTCCCCAAACATTAAGGAGGAGGACATAGATGGGATTTTCCTATGGTGTGGTGTGTGCTTTTGATGTTTCTTATAGGTTGCCTTCCTGATTTCTTGTGGTCTCAGAAACCACCCTTCAGAGTGACTCACTCACCACTCAGTGATTTCTTTGGGTTAAGACTCTTTCATACCCTTAGCAGTTCTGCATATAAGGCAGTTGCCTATTATCTGTGTCTAACTGATCAGTCACTAGCCAAAAAAGAAAAATGGTGATTCACCTCAGATGATCTTTGCTTACGCGTAGATTTATGTCACTGTCAAGATTTATGGTATGTGTGTGTCTGTGTGTGTGAGAGAGGCAGACAGACACACACACACAGGCACACAGAAGCACTGTGATTGTGTGCAGTCCTTTAGGCTGGCAGCCTTGATGCAATGCTCAGTCTTTGAAAAATCCCTATTTGGAACATTAGAAACATCTGGAGAAACCACATTTCCATGTTGAAATAAAGATAAGTTGTCATTTCTGCTACTCATTTTGAATTTATCCCACAGCCTGATGAGAGAATTTTGCCCAGAGCAAGTTATAGAGTATGTAACTAAAAAAGAAAAAAAAATAGTAAAAAGAAAAAGAAAGGGGGGGGAGAGAGGTTAGGGAATGGATTTTATAGCATCTACCAGAAGTTTCCTTAACTATGTCTCCAAATATGCTTGCTCCTTCCCAGTGAGTGAGCTCCTGGCAGATCCTGCACTGCGGGCCACAGTACAGCCGTGGGACACCACCCAGGCCCGTTTATCAGCCTCTATTGTTTTCCCATCTACTAAGTTTAGATAATATTTTTTTAATATTCTATTTATTCATTTGAGGGAGAGAGATGGGGAGGGGGAGAGAGCATGCATAGGCAGGGGGAGGGAAGAAGGGGCAAGCAGACTCCCTGCTGAAAGGCAAACAGGACATGGGTTGGATCTCAAGACTCAGAGATAGTGACTTGAACGGAAGCCATACACTCAATCAACTGAGCCAACCAAGTGCCCCTAAATTTAAATAATAATTTATAATTGTGCTTAATAATGCATGTATTTGGACTGGAAATTTAAGAAAGTGTAGTATGAATATAAGGTCCCAGGATGTTTAAGAATCATGTTTTCTCTTTTATACTTGAGACAATGTCTTCTTCGGCCTGTGATTAAAAACCACAATTTTAAATGTGTCTTATCCAGAGAAAGTGATGCAATTTTGTAGAAGTCTACCCAACTGGAACAAGCCCCTGGAGTGCAGCTTCCCTATGTTGCAGGCAGCCATTGTGGTGACTTACAACCCCTGCCCAGGACAGTCTCTGCTCAGCTGAGTATCCAGCTAATGAACTACATGGGGAATTTATATATAAATCAACAGAGCTGTCTTCATCTTCGTTCCTTCTCTTGAGCTCCCACAGTGATCTCTCACTAAGAGGGAGTCCTTTCATTTGCTCATGGTTCTAATGCACTTGTGGGAAAAAAATATCAGACATTTTTGGCTTTTGGATTTCATACTCAAGTTTGAATATGTGGTTTCATTCCAAAAATACCATAAGAAAGTCTGAGGAGTAGCAAAGCCGGGGGGGGGGGAATAGCTGACATTGAGATTCAGTCTTGAACATCCACAAATATTTCTAGAATCCCTTTTTATTTTTCCGTTTTTTTTTTTTTTTTTTTGGTCAAGGAGGCCTTTCTTTAAAGAAAAGCTTACTCATTGAAAAGCCAGATATATAAAAGAAATGAGTAAGAAAGACTCTTCTTGAAACAGGCCTGAAGCCTGCCTTTTTGCTTTTTTTCAAAGTTCCTTCAAGGCACTCTCAATGAGCAAGTTTGAAAATCAGTGCCTGGCTCCAGTTTACAAACTGCTCCAGAAAATAGGACTCTTTTCAGATGTTTCCCAAAGACTTCTCTGGTAAGAATTCTGTCACATGCTGTATATCATATCCTCTTCTTGCAGTCTTAACGTTTACTTGACTATAGGAAGATTCCAGGGAGTTCTCACATGAAAAGATTTAACACCCCATGGAATCTTTAAGTCATGGACACGGCCACATATCCAGACTGCCAGCCCATGGCATTTCCCCTGGTTCCCTTAAAACACACTCACTGGGGGATGCCCTTTGGGGAGAACATCCATCTGACTTATTGGACTACTTTCTGCAGGGAGACAGCTCTGAGTAGGGGCTGGAATGGTGGAGAAGCACACATAATGCAGTGAGGCCTAAGGAGCAGAGTAGAGAATGTAAAGAACACAGGGACCAGGGACAATCATTTATGACAGTTGAAGTAAGCATCATATCCTCTCTGTTTCTCTCCATGTAGACCAAAAATCCAATGGGGAACCCTCTCCTAACATTCTTCCATTTCCTCCCGAATCCCTCAGCAACCTCTTTGAAAACCCTAAGGCATGGCAGCAAAGCATATCAACCAAATGATGGGTGTGTCTTCTTTTCTGAAAAAAAGATCGTCAAATGAATTTAAATATTTACTTATTAGTCTATTTATAGTTCTATAATGACTTCAATTTCCTTACAAATATGTCCACATAAGTGATTTCTGAGAAATGACACAAAGAACAAGCAGTAAAAAACACAAAACAAAAAACTAGAGAGATTTGACATATGGCTCATATAGATCATGCTTAATCTCTGAATATAAATTCTACAAAATGATGCCCCTTATCCTGCTTGTCAAAATAGATTAACAACTGTTTTTTTTTTCTTCTTGTAAATTTTCATTTCCTTTTTCTTTCCCTTTTTTTGGTAAAGGAATGAATGAAATGCTTTTGGTAAACAGGTAAACCAAAAAATCATTCTAAGCCATGACCTCAGCCATCAGCTGTCCCCATATTTTCTAACATCCTGAAATTTTCCATTCGACTTGGGTGGCTGATTTCACATTTTTTTCCTGGACCTCTGTACCCTGTGGAGCTTAGGACACCACCAAAGGCAGGGAATGAGCCCAACACCTACCTGTGGTCTCCTGGTTCCTGCCCTGCATAGCACAAAGTGGGCAAGGGGGGATAAGCCTGAAGGCCGTGCTGCCCTCCCATACAGACTAGAGGAGGATATTAAAGGATGAGACAATTATCTCTGGGAAACATTTAAAGGAAAAAAAGAATTATGCACCAAAGTTTTGCCTCAGATGCCAATGGAGAAGGTTTAATTAACCTTTACTTTTCCCCATTAGATTGGTGAATATTTGGATTCACTTGAGAAATATTTTCTTATCCTCTCCAAACAGATCTTGGCCAGAGATAAACATATTAAAATCCTAATTGTGAAAGCAAATAAAATGATATCCTTCATGGGAGGTTTTACCATCATAGTTTCAAACTTCAGGGTAATGGAGAGTTTTCAGCACCTGTGGATACTCACCCCATCTGGGAGATATAACTCTAAATCAAAATTTTATTTTGAGGAAAGTGCTCAGAAATGAATGATACACATACAACCACTCCGAGTTATTACTTTGAAAGCAATAAAATTTGTTTTCTAAGATTCCCATTGCTATCAGTATTTTTTACAAGACTGTTGTTCTTGCATACTAATATAGTCTTTACTTTGGGGAAATTGTTATTATGAAACAGAACTGACTATCCTGCCAGCAGCTATATTAACAGAAGAGGGGGCAGGGAAAGTAATATATGTTTGTAACCCATCACCTTAAAAGGTGCTTCTGTTGTTAGCAAGCTAATGTGGCAACCCTACTGATCTGCCTGAGATAGCCAGTGCCAGTGACCATTTTTTTTTAAAGATTTTATTTATTTGACAGAGAGAAACACAGCCAGAGAGGGAACACAAGCAGGGGGAGTGAGAGAGGGAGAAGCAGGCTTCCCTCCGAGCAGGGAGCCCCATGTGGGGCTCAATCCCGGGTCTCTGGGACCATGACCTGAGCCGAAGGCAGTGGCTTAACCAACTGAACCACACAGGCGCCCCAACCAATGACCATTTTTATATTAGGAGAAGCAAAACTCAACTTCAGGATAAATCTAGCATCATCACCATATTACTCCCTTTTACTTACATTCTATTTCTATGAAAATTTTTCAGTAATTTCCTGACGTTTTCAACCAACATAATTTCCAGCAGGCATTAGAAGTTTGGAGGTTGCCTTCCATTTCATTTGTCACCTTCAACGTGAGCTCTTTATGAAGTGCTGATAATAAGCAACTGCACTGAGCCATACCCTAGTGTTTCAGCAGCCTGTTTTCACATGTCATGTTTCTACACAGAGTCACATGTGACATGGATTAAATCATAAACCCCCAAAGCAATAATACTGTCAAAACTCAATATAATATAACAACTAAATTTCTATCTCTGCAAATCATTAAAAAGGAAGTTGTGTTATGCTTCCATTTTCTGTAAAAACATACCACCATGTTCATCCTGACATTTTTACCCTCAATTTAACATATTATTCACCTAATGGGAAAAATCCACCTCATACCTACTCTTATTCCTTATAATGTGTATTTTTTTCCATATAAATACTCAAAACATTAATATTTAGTAATGATCTTACTTTGCGTACAGATACCAAAAGAGAGTTTATTTGCCCTTATGGTTTATATTTTCACTTAATTTTGAATTATATATTTTAATGAACAAATAGCTTAAAACCTCTCCATGGACAAAAGCAACAATAACAACAACAACGTTTTGAGATTATAAAAGGTCAATAACTTTGCAAACATTAACTGACTCTTCATACAACACCTCTGTGCAAAAGAATTTCTCTGGTAATAATCCTCAAGTCTCCAGAGATTTCCTTGGCCCTAATTCTGCAATCTAGTTTGGTACTGTACTATGCATTATACTGGTCTTGTTTTATTCTCTACAGTTATGACTCAAAACTGTCAAAAAAGCAAGTTTTCTTTTCCATATTGCTTTATATCGGGCACTGTGGAAATCGAGGAAGAGTGGCACCTTTGGCATGTCCAGGATTACTAGGACCTTTGCTACCAAATGTCACCTGCAGAGATATAGGAGCTCTTGGCCTGTGCGGGCACCACTGGAGACCAGGGGACCTTGGCTACCAGCCTCTTTAAAACCACCACATTGGCGACTACCACTGGACTGAGCAAGAAGGAAGAGGCTCTGTAAAAGAAATTCAGTCAGCTCAAGGAAAATAAAAAGATATTGCTGGCTCTGCAAAAACAAAGTAGGAGCAGCAGAACCAGCCACGACAACCAGCTGGTAAAGTCATGAGGCCTCAGTGCCCTCAAGGCTGAGACCAAGAACTCAGGCTTCATTTGTCACCTCTTGTTCTCAAACCATAGTGGGGAAGTTAATGGACCATAGAAGGGGCCAGTCCCCACTTTACATGTGTTCCAAAGGAGCATACCTGCTCCAGAGGAAAGTTCTGAGAGTTTTGTGTCTTCTGATGATGACCTTCAGGAACTAGGGCCAGTTGGGGAAGAGGCTGAGGACCCAGGGGCTGGTGGGGTTCCCCCCCAGAGCTTTGACTGGTCCTCTGAAAAACATGGTGCCTGATCCTCAGCCTCCCTTCCTCAACCACAGCTGTGAGCAGAATAGGGACAAACATAGGGACCACTATGAAAAACCAGAAGGCCCTTTCCACATGTTGGATTCGTTCCCTGAATGCACAACCCCCCGGAAAGGGAATACTCTCTAGGTGTATGGAGAGGACATGATGTCCACCATCTTCCGTGGGGCCTTCTCTCCCTTTGGAAATATCATTGACCTCTCCATGGACCCACCCAGAAACTGTGCCTTAGTCACTTATGAAAAGATGGCTTCATCACATCAGGCCTTTGTTGAACTCAATGGGATCCAGGTAGAATTTGTACAGCTCAAAGTCAGTATTGCCTGCAAACAGCTCATGCTGGACACTGCCCCTGGCAAGTCTGTGTGGGGCTCCCTTGCTGTCCAGAATAGCCCCAAGCATTGCCACCAGGACAAGAAGATCCAGATTGTCGACAGTGATGATGTCTACAAGGAAAACCTTGTGGATGTATTCTAGGAAATGCAGTTCAACAACGTGGGCCTCATCTGTACCGACACTGTTTTCAGCAAAGCACTGAGGTAGAAGCTCAACAACAACAACAACAAAATCAAAACAAACAAACAAAAAACAATACAGGAGCTCTTTATTTCCCCCCAGTTTTATTGAGAAATATTTGACATGCCTTACCTCATATGTATAAGGCATATGACTTGAGGTGAGGGTTTAATTTACACATGTGGTGAAATGATTATCATAATAGGTTCAGCTAACATCCATCTTCTCATGTAGATATAATAAAAAGAAATGAAAAGAGAAAAACATTCCCCTTGTGATGAAAAAGAAAAAAAAGATCTCCTTAGAACTTCTCTCAACAACTTTCTTATATATCATAGAGCCCTGTTAGCTGTGGTCATCATGCTGTACATTACTTCCTTAGTAATTTACCTTCTAACTGGAAGTTTGTACCTTTGACCACCTTTCTTCCAATTCCCCCTCTTCCCATCCACTGACCTCTGGTAACCACAAGTCTGATCTCTTTCTAGTTGTTTGTTTTTCTTTGTTTCTTTTCTTTTCTTTTTTTTTTTTCTTTAGTTTTGGTTTTGTTCTTAGATTCCCCCCTATATGTATGACTCTGCAGTATTTCTTTTTCTCTAACTTATTTCATTTAACATAATGCCACTAAGTTCCATCCATGTTGTCACAAATGATGGGATTTACACATTTTTTATGGCTGAATAATATTTATGCAACTTCTTTACCCATTCTTCCATCAATGGACCTTGTTTCTGTGTCTTAACTATTGTAAATACTGCAGTGAACATTGGGGTGCAGATATCTTTGGAATTATTTTTTTGTTTTCTTCAAATATACTCCCCCAAATGAAACTGCTGGATCATATGGGATTCTATTTTAATTTTTTAAGGTTCTCCAAACTATTTTCCATAGTTGTACCAATTTATATTCCCAGTATTAGAATGGCCATCATCAAGAAGACAAGAGATAACACATGCTGTCATGGACATTCTTAACTTCCAAGGCCTGCCGACTGGAGCATGACTGACCAGCATGTGCCACTGTGACCAGTGAGTGGAACCAATGAAATTACCCATCCTGTGACCAGTGGCCATCATCTCCCACTGTGCAGCCCCAGAGAGCCCTGAAGGAGGCCTCACTTACAATGACTGTGTTGTTTGCCAGGCACTTCTTTCACTCCCACTAGGAGGGCTACCCATAGACAGAATGAGCCCTGCTACTGATTCTACTGATACCATTTTACATTCAATTACCCCAGTGTTCTAACAGAACCTTTTTAAAGTCTCCAGAAGCAAGCAACCTTCAAAATGATTAGGAATGTAGTGTTCAAATTAGGTTTTTTGTCCCCGCAAAGGAAGACAGAACCTGGCTTTAGCACTATGTGAGACAGTGATGGGTGAGCTCTCATTCTGGGCCCAAAGCCTGGAAACAACAAAGGCCTAAATGTATACATGATATGCTAATCTTTGTTTGCATAAAGTAAGTTGCTTATTCTTGATCCCTACATCTTGCATTACCAAATATAGTCATATGCTTAATTTAGAAGTGATTTAGTAACCTGCCTCAAAGAGGAAAGATCTCTGACCAACTCCCTGCTCCCTCCCTCCAGCCCCATATAGTGATCCTCACAACCCTTAGAATCAGAGGAAGCTTTCATGTTTCTGAGCTTATAAGCTAAACTGCCTGTGTTCTTGAGTGCTTACCACACACTGAGGCACAGCATCTTAACTTCAGGGGCTGTAGCTGGGAAAGAGGCTACATCAACAACCCAACACCATCAGGACATTCAACACAAGTGGGTGCCAATTTATTCAACCACAAATTCTAAGTCTAATAATCAAATCTTAACCTCACTCTACCCTAGATGTACACATTCCAGATTTAAATGACTGAAATCAATCTCTACAAACCCTCAGAACTCTTCAAATTGACTTTGCATGAACACTGTACATGGTCTTGTTCCCAGGCATTTTTCATGGTGAACAAATAGTGTTCCATACATCACCATCATGGACCACTTAAGAACAAAAGCACAGGAGATAGTAATCAGAATGAGACAGAGTGCTCATCTATCCACTAGAGTAAGTTATTGGATTGTTTCTAGCAGGATATGTGTTTGTGGTATATGTGTGAGTGTGATAGTGTGTGTTTATAAGCCATATACTGATAAGGTATGTCAGCTTATGCAATTTTAGAGTATAAAGTAAGTCATAAGTAAAATGGCACCATGTTTTCCATTTAATTTCTCACTCGTCTATTCAACAAATACTTAATCAACAAATATGGGCAAGTAACTATATCACAATAAAAAATAATAATGTGTTAATTTTCAAACATGGTTAAAAGAACCTTAATAAAATAACTTGCTTTATTCTCATGAAAATCTTTGAAGGTGGAGCTGTTACTATTTCCATGATACAGAGGAGAAAACTGAACACTGACTAAGTCACTTGCCAGGCCATGAGCTGGGACAGCCAGAAGTAGCACAGCCAGAGTCCCACTCCCTGTGTGACATCAGGCTGTCTCCCCATGCTTGCCAGCTGGATCTTGAAAGAAACAGCACAGAAATTAGGCCAGAACTTCCTCTCCACCTGCTGTTGTGAGCCCTAAGGAGAAAGGGCACGTCGTAACCCAGAGTCTCCCCATTGACCTCCTTTCCTCAGGGTTAGACTGTAACCCAGGCCATATGTTTTTGGAAAAACATATGGAATATTATAACTTTGCAGGTACATACTAAAATATGTGTTTCTCTTAAATGAAATACCAAGAGTAAAGCTTTTGGTGTCCCATGACTAGCAGAAGAGGGCAGGGCAACATCTGGCTGGGTGGGAAGATGTACTCTACCAAAAGGGAATACATGCCCAGAGGAAGACCTGGGACATGCCACTCTAAGTTTTCTGGGGAAAACCAGCCATCTGAAAGTAGGCCAGGTGAATAGCTGTGCCCTACACTTCCACATTCAGACCTCCCATGAATTGTGCACCTGTAGTGTTGCTTGAACAGAAAGCAGTGGAACCTGCACCCTAAGACTTGTCTGGGTATCTAGACCAGGACCACATAGGAAAAAGGTTAACCACCAGACACTGTTAGGAAATATCCTCCTGCTCTGCTAATGGTTCCTAATGACTACTACACAGAAGCAAATCTTGACTTTATTCCTGCCACTAAACACTTCTGGAACTCCTCACAGCTCAAGATTGCTTGGAGGAAATGCAGGATGCCTTCCCTTGCAACACAGATGCTTAGCGTTCATATAGTACCTCTCTCCTATCTTACTGAGTTGACTACAAATACGCACATATGACTTGCCTCGGTGCTTGGGTCATACCATCTCCTACCTGACCTTTCCCTACCACATAAGCCCCAATTCACCTCCACAACTCAGCTGAGGCAACACCACCTGGAAATCACTCTTGACTCTCTCCCCAGGCCTCCAGGCTCTGTCAGATCCATTTCATTCCTTCCTGTTGCTATGTGTTATCCTTCTCAGTAAGGGTATACTTTACCAGTTCAAGGCTGAAATAAAGTTTATGTGATTATGAATTATCAATCTAGTAGTTCAGTGTTTTCCAAAATGGACTTTGTTGATCCCTAGAAAATATGAGTTCTAGAACACTGTTAAGGTTTTTCACTCTTGATTATAATCTAAAAATATATTTTATCAGTTATAAAAACTTCTCTGTCACAGTGAAATTTTAAAGATTTTTATTTATTTATTTATTTGACAGAGAGAAACACAGTTAGAGAGGGAACACAAACAGGGGGAGTGAGAGAGAGAGAGAAGCAGCACCAAGCAGAAAGCCCGATGTGGGGCTCGATCCTGAGTCTCCAGGATCATGACCCAAGCTGAAGGCAGTTGCTTAACCAACTGAGCCACCCAGGCGCCCCACAGTGAAATTTTAACTTGAAATATATACTCATAGGATAAAAATTTAGTTTCTTAAGTAAATTACTCTCAAATTAGTTTTTTTTTAAAGATTTTATTTATTTGACAGAGGGAAAGACAGTCAGAGAGGGAACACAAGCCGATGTGGGGCTCGATCTCGGGTCTCCAGGATCATGACCTGAGCTGAAGGCTTAACCAACTGAGCCACCCAGGTGCCCCTCAAATTAGTTTTTAAAATAATTGGGCTCCTGGACCCTGGGAGAGCTTCAAACCATGGGTTATTCACATTTTTCCTTTAGAAGGAAAAACTTGGATATTATCCAAGTTTTGAAAAATATTGGAACACGAAGTATGACCTTAACTATGTAAAATGTATTCACAGGAAAAATCTGAAAAGGAACATAATAAATAGCTAACACTGGATATTTCCAAAGGGAGACGGAGTAATTTGTTATTTTCATTTTATAAAATGTTCATGATTTATTTTTATCTTAGGGAAAAAAGCAAACTTTAAAAATATATCAATAATATGTTAGCACCATTAAAAATGATATTATGAATTTAGCAATCAGGTTACCAAGGAAAAATCTAAAACCATTTTTTTAAAGATTTTATTTATTTATTTGACAGAGAGAGAGATCACAAGTAGGCAGAGAGGCAGGCAGAGAGAGAGGAGGAAGCAGGCTCCCTGCAGAGCAGAGAGCCCGATGCGGGCCTCGATCCCAGGACCCTGAGATCATGACCTGAGCTGAAGGCAGAGGCTTTAAACCACTGAGCCACCCAGGCACCCTAAAACCATTTTTTAATGTGAAAAATGTTAAGATATAGATATTTTTGGAGGCTTTTAAGTTCTGTGATTTATATATTCTTATAAATGGATATGTCTGAAATTATCCATATTGCAGAATTTTTAAATACTATATATTCAATTATGTAAAAAAATAACAGAAACACAGCTCCTAGAACATTGATAGTATATAGTACATCATAGTCAGAAGATGACTCTCCTGCTGTCTGGGAAACACTTGACAGCAACCCTGGCAGGGGAGGAGAGAGAGGCAAGTAGGTAGGGACCTAAGGAAAATAAAATGGGCAATGTACTGAGAATTGTTGATGCTACAAGTTAGGTAAATCAAGTTTATTTCACTATTCTTTTGACTTTTCATGTGTGTTTAAAAATTTCCATAATAGACATTTAAAAAAATGACACAAAACCAACCAAAATTAACCACTCAGTGAGACACTATTATCCACTAATCAGAATAACTATAAACAAGATTGGTAATTCCAATTGTGTCTTAAAACTCTCAAAAATAAAATGTTGTTTAGGAGACAAAAACTCTTTATAGTGAAGCCTATGTTTTTCAAACATGGATAGCATAAAAACTTTATGGGTTTATTCTCTTCCAAACCTGAATCTTTGTGTGCCTTGATAAATGTTCATATTTGAGTCATGTGTGCATTTACTTGGAGATAATATTCGTATGTGTGTGTGTGTGTGTGTGTTTGCTTGTGTGAAACTGGCTACATAAAATACATACCCTCCTACCCTTTCTAGACATTATTAATACGGCTCAGGCCAAAAACTACATAAGGCTTTGCAAAAACTTGCTGATAAGCATGTATCAGTGAAACAGCACAGAGCCTTGATATTGTTATCACAGTGTACATATCATAGATCTCTATTAACATGCCCCTTAGGATTTTCAAACATTGAAAGTGTTCAGTTCAGTATGGCTCAGTGTTGAGCAGTGAATATTTTCATATTTTTTATTCCATTTACTTAAAAAGTAAGTCACCAGCAGTTTACTGTATTTCCTTTCTATTTAAGAATGTTGCCTAAAATATAAAAGAGGTGGGGGTGCCATGTTGTGTTGTTACAGTTCCAAAGTTTTCATTCAATTATAGTACATCATGACCATTCTAGACCTGATGAATTATATTGTACTATAATGTTGAAATATTCTCTTAGCTTGATAATCATAACTATTTTTCTACTCATTTAAGCCTAACATTGTATGGACAGGTTTTATTTTAACAAGGAAAATATGCATAAAAACACTAGAATATTATTTATTAAAAAGCATGTTGAAATAAGTCATAAAGACATGAAAAACAAATAGATATAAAAAAATATAGAGATAGGGATAGAAAGATAGGAGAAAGAGAGAAGGAGGAAGAGAAGGAAGGAGAGAACAAAGGAGAGGGAAAGAGGGAAGGAGAAGGAGGGAGAGTGGAGGAGGAAAGGAAGAAAGGGAGAGTGGGGAATGAAAACCCATGTAACCACTACTACATAAAGAACTGGGCTAGGAACCCAGAAATTCCATCTGTGATTTGCCCAATCACTATGAACCCCCTTCCTACCAAAGGTAACTGCAATGCAGATTTCTAACACTTGTTTTCTGTTAAGCTTATGTAAATAGAATTATAGCGTATATATTCTCTTGTATCTAGCTTCTTTTTTTAAAAAAAAAAGATTATTTATTTGACAAAGAGAAACACAGCTAGAGAGGGAACACAAGCTGGGAGAGTGAGAGAAAGAGAAGCAGGCTTGCCGCCAAGCAGGGAGTCTGATATGGGGCTCAATCCCAGGTCTCCGGGATCATGACCTGAGCCGAAGGCAGTCACCCAACCAACTGAGCCACCCAGGCACCACCTGTATCTAGCTTCTTATTTCAACTTTAAGTCTGTGACTCATCGCACTGCTGAAAGTATCTATTGTTCACTCTATTTCAGTGTTCTTTAGAGTTCACTGCACACATGTACCACAAAACACATATCTATTTTGCAGTAGTGGACATCTGAGTGATTTCCAAATATGATCTAGTAAAAATAATGTTTCTGTGAATATTCTTGAACAAATATCTGGGTGCTATGTGTCTGCATTTCTATAGGGCATATACAAAGGAGAGAAATTTCTGAGTTTTTGTAAGTAATGTTTTTTCCCAGGTGGTCCCTATTGAAAGAAAAAATGGGGAACACTCATAGCTTGCCTACCCATAAGTGCCAGGAAATTAATTTAAGAACAATGTACTTAACAAATGAATTTGAGAGTAATTAACTTAAGAAACTAAATTTTATTCTAAGAATTTATTTTTCTCATTGAAATTTATCACTATAAAAGAAAAGTTTTTATAACTGAATTTTCTAGTTTCTCAGTGTGGGTGCAATTGAATTATCTGTTAAATCCTGAATTCCCCAGGAGGTTTCTAATATGGGAAATGATGTTTTATGGCAAGCTTTCTTTGCTAAACATTCAGAAAAATACATAAAGCCACATTAGTATGAGATGTGACCTGGTAATGAGACTACATTTAAGTTTACACATCCAAATGACTGCTGTTTCTTTAAATTGACCATTTTGGGAAAGTTGGACATTTATAAAAAGAGGAGAACCTCAACTGAATAGTGATGCATGTAGTGTCCCTAAGTGCGCACTAGGCAGGGACTGGCGTGACCCACCTTCCTGCAGCCCATCTCCCTCCGTGCTGCTACTATAGCAGCCCTCTGGAAAGCTAGATCAATCCCATTCCTCCACTGTATAAAACTTTCAGTGGCTTCCCTTTTATCCAGGTCCTGGGACATTTGCCTGGCCCATAAAGCCTCAGTAACTTGTCTTCAGCATATACAGCCAGGGTGGTTTTTACGTACCTGGCAGTCTTTGAAGTGAGTGACAAGTATTAACTCACTAATCTTCATATCAACCTATGTAATGGGCACCATTATTTATACCCCCATTTTTACAGATGAGGCAATTGAAGTAATAGGAGGAAAATGCCATAGCTCAAGTCATACCACAAGGATAGCACACCCAGCCCATGTGACTCTGGGACCAGGCTTGCAGCCACTGTCCCCACCTGTCCCCACTGCCCCTCACTCATACTTTGCAATAATGCTATACTCTAATCTTCTTAACACTTCATCCGTGGCTTCATCTCGTGCCCATGCTGGTGCTTCTCCTGACAGGCTTTTCCCACTGCCATCCAAGTCAGAGTCAACTTTTGTTCATCTTTGATCCTCTTTGGGTCCTCACCAGACTTTATACTTATCTCTTTGTTAACTTGCTTATTTTAACAAAAATTACTATTTTTCATGTCTGTGTCTTGTACTAGAGTGGGAATTTGTTGAGAAATAAAGTGACATTGTAGTCAAACT
This sequence comes from Spilogale gracilis, assembly GCA_004023965.1. NCBI lineage: Eukaryota > Metazoa > Chordata > Mammalia > Carnivora > Mephitidae > Spilogale > Spilogale gracilis. Next base: position 19,894 of record PITA01011475.1, on the reverse strand, counting down.
CTCAAGAGTCTTCTGGGTTCTTGGATCACATTAGAAATTTGATAAAAAATTGTTGATTGATTTGATAGAAGGGAAGGAAGGCAAGAAAAAAAGAAGGGATGGAGGAATTAATTTGGATGTTGACTAGTGGAGAGTTGAGTCAGAAATGCCTAGGTTTGAATTCTAGTTTTAAATATTCATTAACTATGAAACAAATAACTAAGTCTGCCCAAAGTTTCATTTCCAAATGTGTGCAATAAGCATTAAAATGACTATTTTTGCAGAATTATTCTAAGATCAGAGATTATGTAAAGTGACTTGGACACAATAAAAACTATTGTCATTACTATTACTATTTGTAATATCGTTTATGCTGCATAGTGACTTTTTTTTTTAATCTCTCTGGTGATCTATGTCCTGGATGATGTAAAACTATTTGGACTCACCTTCAGGAAGAGCAGGGCAATCTTTTCTGTGCCAATAATAAACATCATCCATATGCCTAATACTTTTGTAACTTCACAAAAGGTTTCTATTGCTTAAGTACACGCTGCCAGGAACTAGAAATTGAGAACTTGTGGAAGTCCCTCTGTATTACTCAAGACACTAGAAGACTACACCATTCACTGTGTAATGTTGCAGTTCTCAACTCAAATGCTCATAATTAAAAGGTCAGACACAAACAGATCCTGCACTCAGAGAACCTGGCACATGATACTGCATGTGATGAGGGAACGGTCACTTGTCTCTCCTCCTTGAGGCCTCAGGCAAGCCCAGGGCCCTGGAAGGAGTTGCACACAGTGAGGACCTGATCATGTATTATCTTAGAACACTGATGTGTTGTTCCTACCTTCCTATAAAATGAAGACAAAGTTTATTTTTCTAGGAAACCTCTAGCCCATAAAACACGTGACTGCTCATGATTCATTTTGTCGTGTTATGAGAATCCACGAGCTCCTTACCATCACTCCTTAAGCAACTGAAATTTCTATTTGGCAGCAAACAAGTGGGAATAAAATACTCCTAAGTAAGGAATGCACTTGAAGTGCTTCTATACTAGTAATTATACATTTGGTGTAAACATAGGTCCAACTCTTTCCAAAAACTTGATTTATTGTTCATACTTCCACCTGTGAGAGACGAGTGCTTACAGGAAAAGCCTGGATATATTTTATTCATCCACATAGGTATAGACAACATCTCCGGTGGAAAAGGATATGTGAAGAACTGACACAATGTTGAGTCCTCACTGTGGTACCTCCTTTCCCAGTTCTGAAATGAAATGATTAATGCAAATGTGTATCACAAATGGTACAAGGTTAATCATTAAAATGACTGCAGGAATTCCAAGAGTGACTTTTAAGCATTGGCCGTGGATACAATATAGCAATTTTTTAGAATGCATAGGCCAACTATTTTATGACATGAGTGTTTTTGGGATAAACCAAAAAAACACATTTTCTAGGGACTTTCAAATTGACAACTTTGTACCAGTAGCAACTATTGGGCATACATATTATAAATCATGAGTGCATGCCCAGTGAGCTATACATGAAATGAAAAAGTACCTACTACTTTTTAATGGGAAGTTCGTATGGTCTCTCCCCCGTATTGGTAAAAATTGGTTTAATTTAACACCCAAATGAACATGACTTTCTGAATTGCTTGTGAATTGGTGAACAAGTCCACATCAGGGTAACTTAGAGAAGCTAGAGGGAAATGAAAAGGCAGAAAGAAAAAAAAAGAAGTAAGACTGGCAGGAAGTGGCGGCAGTGTCTGGAAGTGCACGGATCCCCTGCCTAGAGTTCTGCACCAGCACAAGGAGCATCTACAGTGAGGAATGGTCACAGGAATGTTAATTAAGGAAAATCCCAAGCAGAGAGCAAACTCAAGGGAAACTTTTGAGAAAACAATGATAGTGGAGGTCAAAATTGTCTCATCAAAGACTCAAGAGGCAAAGGGGGAGCACAGGTTACCCAAGAGAGTTACGTGGACATCCAAGAAAATATTTGACCCGTAAGTCTCTGCTTGGCAGGGAGCCTGATTCTTGCTCTGCCTGCCACTCTCCCTGCTTGTTCTCTCTCTCTCTCAAATAAATAAAATCTTAAAAAAAATAACTGAATTGTGAAAGTGGTCTACCTCATGGTGTCTATGATTAGTACATGAGTGCTCAGCACACACTGCATGTCAAAAAATTTCTTATAGATTTAACTTAAAGTTTTATATATCATCTATCTATCTATCTATCTATCTATCATCATCATCTATCATCTATCTATCATCATCTATCATCTATCATCTATCTATAGCTATATAATATGAGAAAAAGAGAAAGAGAGAATAAAAATTATTGAGAATCAGGTCCTATTATTTACATTAATTGTGTTCTTTTTTTTTAAATTTTATTTATTTGACAGAGAGAAACACAGCCAGAGAGGGAACACAGCAGGGGAAGTGAGAGAGGGAGAAGCAGGCTTCCTGTCAAGCAGGGAGCCCAATGTGGGGCTCAATTCTGGGTCTCCAGGATCATGACCTGAGCCAAAGGCAGTCGCTTAACCAACTGAGCCACCCAAATACCCTGCAGTAGTTGTGTTCTATAAAGACACCAGGAACACTAAAATAGTGAATATTGAACCAATTTTTCTAAGGAAGATGCAAGGTTAGGGTCCAGTAAGTCTCTGGTCATCATATTCCATCAACATATCAATGCATACCTAATTTATCTGTGTTTCTGTTTAGACACTTATTTAACATATATTATTGACTCATTAATTTTGTACTCACAGCCAACAGCACTATAACTCATGCCTGAGCAAAACTTTCTAACACATGTACATTCTCTGTAAGGTACATCACAGCTGTCCTCAACTAGAGTAAATTTCCATGGCCTCAATAAAAAAAAGTAGCATAGTCACACAGCATTTGATTCTTGGTACATGTTAAAAGTGCAGTCTAGAGGTGCCTGCATGGCTCAGTCAGTTAAGCATCTGATTCTTGGTTTGGGCTTCGGTTATGATCTCATGGGTGGAGAGATGAAGCCTCAACTTGGGCTCTGAACTCAGTGGTGAGTCTGCTTGAAGATTCTCTCTCTGTAACCTCCCCACATTCTTTTTCTCATGGACGCCTATTCTCCAAAATAAATAAATATATCTTTTTTTTTTTTTTTAGATTTTATTTGTTTATTTGACAGGTAGAAACACAGTGAGAGAGGGAACACAAGCAAGGGGAGTGAGAGAGGGAGAAGCAGGCCTCCCGCCGAGCAGGGAGCCTGATGTGGGACTCGATCCCGGGTCTCCAGGATCATGACCTGAGCCGAAGGCAGTCGCTTAACCAACTGAGCCACCCAGGCGCCCCTAAATATATCTTTTTAAAAAAAATAAAATAAACAAAAGTACAGTCTATCTTTTATGTGAAGAGGAAATGGAGTGGAGATTTCTAGAGTTAGTAATAACAATAGTCTTATGTCAGGGAGGTGAGTGTGTAGAAGCAATCTCTACGGAGGTACTCTGTGCACAATGCCCATATGTTCACATTGCGTCTTCTGTTCTTCCCATGGCTAGGATACAGCTGCACGGCCCCTTATGATCAATCTTAAAATGTCATGTAGTCATGTAGTGTCACTTCAATCACATGCCATGTTAGAGTAATCTCAAGTTTACTGGGATTCACAAGGAAGGAATATAGACCCTACCTTCCAATAGGAAGGGTGTCAAGGTCACATTATAAAAATATAACTCAGGTGTGAAATATTGTTATAGGCATCTCTGGAAAATATAGCCTGCCACAAGTATTTTCCAGACAGTTAAAGAAAGATATGTCTCAAAAAGGAGTCAATGGTCAACTGTGTCAAGTGTTACTGCTACCCTGCTAGACAAGAACTGAGACTTAACTATTAATATTTTGCCAAGTGGTATTTTTTGGTGACCTAAACAAGAACTGCTTACATTGTAGTAGTTGAAAGAGGGCATGGGAGGAAAGGAATTGGAGACAGTGAGCACAAACAACTCTGTTGGGACTTTTCTTTAAAGGACAGAAAAAGGGAACAGGGGATAAATAGTAGCTAAAGGTAATAGGTCAAGTGAAAGTTTGATTTTGATTTTCTTTTTGAGATGGGAGATATTACAATATGCTTCTGAAGGGCTTAATATAGTATTAAGGGAAGATTTGATGATATGGGATAAAGATAATCTTTGAAAAATTTTGTTGAGTATGTGAGAAAGAACATGATCTAGTGCACAAGTGGAAGGGCTATTGTTTTATACAAACATTTATCCATAGCAGCAATAGGGCAAGAAAAGAACATGGGCACATGTGTAAGCAGATAGGTACATACAGTGGTGGAAGCAGGTGGATGTTTTCTTTTCTCAGTAAAAAGTCATCAGCTGACAATGAGGTATTAACAATTTGAAGAAAGAGGAAAAGGTGTAATACATTCATCTGGAGAAATATAATATAATTTCTAGTTAGTAGAGACTCACCTAAAATTGTTGATTGTTTTCCTCCTTCCTTACTGAGGTACCCTGGCTTAGGGGTTAGCCAGAACAATATAAAGATGAAAAAGAGCAAGGAGCCTAGCCGAGAATTAAAATAAGAGTAATTATAATGGTGGATTACAGAATTTAAATGGTTATAGAAGGAGAGGACATTAGCACTCAAATTCTGTGAGTCAGAGTGAAAGACATTAGCGTCAGTGGATTTTAGACCCTCGTGGGCCCAAAGAATGACCAGAATGGAAATTATTTAGCAGCACATGCTAGAAAGATTAAACAGGTAGAGAAAGAGTAGAATTCTTGAACTTTAGATAATAGGAGGTATTAAGCTGACCTAGATAGACACGTCAGAGGCAGATGAGGAGTGGAAACAGGATCTGAGGAGCCAGAATATTTGAATCATTATCTATGTAGATGTTGAAACCCAAAGTAATGATGACTGCTGTGGTGTCAGGATTGACAAGAGGCTTGGGGTTAAAATCTTCAAGAACCAGGATAGATGCATGACTAGAGAGACTGTAGGTTGCTGAAATGAGGATTAGAGAGGAAACAGAATAATTTGATAGCAATGTTCAAAGCTTAGAACTATGAGAGTGGTAAGAGGGACAGTAATCTGAAAGTCACAATGAGGAGCAAGGGGAAACATTTCATATTTGCTATAAATATGCAAATGTGTGTATACATAAGCAATGTAAGTCATGGAAAACACATTTGTCTTTAGTGTCCTCTACCCTTCTTTTTCTTAGGTCTGGTAACTCCCTTGAGGTAACGATCAAAGCCATCAGAATGTCCATTTTATACTTCTGAAAGTCTTAATACCTTAATCTATTGAATAGGGTCATAACGCTTACCTTTACAGGATGCACCAGTGAATTGATTGATTGATTGATTGATTGATTGATTGATTGAACAGTTACCACTGAGGTTCTCATGGATGTTAGGCATTGTTTGAGGAACAGAGACAGGGCAGTAAAAGTTAAGTGATAGTGCTATGCTCATGGAACTTACATCTTAGTTGTGGAAACCACACTCTACAAATTTAAAGACAAAAGTAAATAAATAATATAAATTTAGATTGTGAAGATTAGTGCTAGGAATAAGTTAAATAAGAAACTGTGGTAGAGAACAGCACGTGAAGCTGACTTACACGAGGTTCAGGGAAAGACTTTTCAAGCAGGTGGCACTTTTATATTAAATGAATTACAATTGCTGAAATACAATAGATGCCAAATAGATTAAAGCCATAGTGATAATGATATATATATATATATATATATATATATATATGCATATATATATATATAATGTATAATGTTAGTAACCTGCTTATACTATGTTTTATTTTATTTTTTAAAATATTTTATTTATTTATTTGACAGACTGACAGAGAAAGAGGGAACAATAGCAAGGGTAGTAGGAGAGGAGCAGGCTTTCCGCCGAGCAGAGAGCCCAATGAGAGCCTCAATCCCAGGACCCTGAGATCTTGACCTGAGCTGAAGGCAGACACTTAACGACTGAGGCACCCAGGCACTCCTATACTGTGTTTTAAAGCATAATAGACTTTTAAATGACACTAAAATGAACAACCTTAGTTAGCATCATTTTACATATATAAAAATTAGTATGAAAAATGAAATTTTAATCAAAGGTGATGTTTAGCTAACAGTCCATGATAAAAACTTGAGTTTTCTTTAAATTGACATGTCTAGTTTATTCATGTCTAACACCACTTTCTTTTCAGAGCAGCAAACTGTATTAGAACATTCTTTATGTTCTGAGACTGTGCTAAATCTTGCTTAAGGCAATTAAGAACATCACTGAAGACTTTAACAGAAAAAGTTGCTGAGAAATGGAAACGAGATGAGAACACTCTCAACAAACCTGACACGCATCATTCTGTTACCACATCAGTGTCCTCTTTCTCCTTTAGTTTTCCTCTTGAGGATAAAAATATGTGGGTTGCCACTGGCTGGGTCTCACACTAAGGGGAATTCCTATGAGATTAACAATACTCAGCCTAAAGAACACTATTAACTAGTGACTACCAGAAAGAGGTAATAGCTAGATTAATTATATTAGTTTTATGTGCTCTGTTATTTTATATTTTTCCATGTGTATCCAAGCACGGCAATGTGTAATTGCAAGGTGGATTATATGTAAATGTCTCTCTTGTTCTTGCTAACTCCAAAATGTCTTGGAGCTGCCCTGTTTAGTGGGACATACATAATACTAAAGGACAGAATGTGAATTTTCCCTTCTACTTAACCCAACAAACCATGGTCATCTCCAATCATTAGGGAATGACCAAAGCTCAGGTCCCTATTTCCTATTTATATTCATCCTAAGTAACATTTGCTTGCTTTAACTTGTCTGTAAAACTATTACAATATTGGTTTGCATGAATTTTTCATCCTGTGGTTGGACTTTTGTTTACCTTGGCTTATGAAGTCTCACCTTCAACTGGCGCTTTGCAAAGAGGAAGCATGTTCTTTACCCACACAAAGACAGGTGGACGAATAGCTTCCACATTCCACTCCCCTATTCAACTATAGAACGGAAATGATTGCAAAACCTTCCAGAATTTAATACACTGTATAGTCTACCTGATTTAATGTCATCACAATAGCATATCAGAATAGTAAGTTACCAAAATTAAAATGGAACTCACAAAATAGGTCCAAGGGTGACTTCCAGTAATTTCAAGATAGAGTAGCTCTGTTCCTACAAGGCCCTCCATTTACAACAAAACAAGACAAGACAGAAAACAAACAAACAAACAAAAACAAAAACAACTTAGACTTTACACAAAAACAAGCATATGTAAACTCCGAAAGATGAAGGAAGACATTCTAAGAAGCTCAGCACTTGAGGAAAAACATATCAAAGATTCTGCTTGGCTTCCTGATTGCCTTCCATACATGTAGAGAGGGAACACAAGCAGGGGGAGTGAGAGAGGGAGAAGCAGGCTTCCTGGCCAGCAGGGAGCCTGATGTGGGACGTGATCCTGGGTCTCCGGGATCATGACCTGAGCTGAAGGCAGTTGCTTAACCAACTGAGCCACCCAGGCGCCCCTTTACATGTAGAAGTTTTCAACCCAAAACCACTGGTGGCAGAAAAAGACTTCCAGGAAAAGCTTGTTTTCCTAGTCAAAGCACCAGGAAGAGAGTGGCCTAACAACAAAAAACTTTTTTGATTTTATGTCTTCTACTACAGGCATATGCCAGTAAAGAACTATACCCTCTTTCTCTCCCCCTATCTCTATGTTTTCAGTAGGCCAAAAGGGGGTTTGAAATTTCATATACCCTCCTGCTCTGTGGTGCTCAAATTTTCCTCATGTGGGAGGGTCAGCAGGATTTTCCAGGGAGGGAAACTTCCATTCCCCACTAGGGAATTAGTTTCATGAATAAGGCAGAACATAACAAAGGTCCAAAATCTCTGTTGTCAGAGTCTGAGGGGGGAAGGAGGAGTAACGAAGCGGGGCTAGAAGAGTTTTAAAGAAATAATAAATGCAAACTTCCCAAGTGTGAGAAGTGAAAGATATAAACTACATTTTCAAAAGCTGAGCCAACCTCAAATAGGATGAACTCATGGAAATCCATGCCAATTCACCTCATAATCAAATGTTTGAAAACTAAAGGCAAAGAAGAAATTGTTGAGAGCAACCAGAGAAATGGCTTATCTCTGTAGAAGAACCCCAACTTGAATGACATCAGGTTTCTTGACTCCAAACAATTGAGATTAGAAGAAATGGACACAGTATTTTTTTAAGTATTGGGAAAACAGAAAAGAAATGTGAACCACTAATTCAATATCCAGTGAAAATATCCTTCAGGAATGAAGGGGAAATAAGGACTCTCTCACAAAGGAAGACACAGAGAGCCTGCTGCTAGCAAACTGGTCCTTGAAGAATACAGAAAGTTCTCTTAACAGGAAAGAAATATCAGACTGCTCATAGCTTCAGAAAGGAAAGAAAACCAGTGGAATGAGTAAAAATAGGAGTAAATATATAGAATTTCTTAAATCATGTTTGATCATTAAATCAAAATATATAACGCTATCTGATGTGGTCCTTAGTGTACATATGGAAAAATACTTAAGTCTGTTGTTTTATAAGAGTGCAAAGTGTAGGAGCCCTGGGTGGCTCAGTCGATTAAGCATCTGGCTTCAGCTTTGGTCATGGTCCCAGGGGCCTGGAGGTGGAATCCCAGATCAGGCTCCTTGCTCGGTGGAGAGCCTGCTTCCCCCTCTCCCTCTGTGATTTCCCCAGCTTGTGCTCTCTCTCTCTCTTAAATAAATATATATTTTTTAAGTGTAAAGGGTAATGAATGAGACCTAAATGGAAGTATGGTTGTTACATTTCACTTGGGGTGGAAGATTGATACCAGTAGATGTGATATATTATGTATATTGTAATAGCTAAAGCAAGCACTAATTAAAATTGAAGATGTGACATACTCAAAAACACCATAAATAAATAAAAATAGAATCCTAAAAATAATTGCACCACTCACAAAAAGTCAATAAAATAGAAACCAAGGAACAAGAAAGAAAGGAAAAAAAAAAGGAAAACAAATAATGAAATGGGCCATTTGAGAACTAACATTTCAGTAGTAACCTTCAAGTGTCTTAAATATATCTAATCAAAAGAGAAATTAGCAAGAAAGGACACAAAAATATATAATACACTGCCTTCAAGAAATTTGTCTCCTGCTTCCAGAATTTTTCAGGGAAAGAGCTATTGAGTGTTTCCCCTGAGTATGTGAAGGATCAGCTTCTCTGGGCCTTCCTTATTTCTGTGGGATTGCTGGGGGCCTCAGCAGAAAAGACTTGGAGATGGACCACCAGATTCCTGTGGTGCTGCAGAGAGATTAAGTCTCACCAAGACAGACATGTGTCTGTTCATATCAAGGGAAGAGGAGAGGAAAGACCCTACAGAAAGATGTTCCAGAGAATCACCAAAGCTACCCTATTTCTACTTAAAACACTGGAAGGATGTAGAGAGTTCAAAAGAGCTTATAACACTGTTATTCAGGGAAACTGTCTTCATTTTCTTGGGAAGTCTGGAATTATCCCAAGAATCTGAATGCAAACATCAAAAGGTGTCAGGTGTGAAGCTCTCATTTCTACAAGATTTTAGCTTGAGAGAAGCAACCAAAGACCCAAGTAGTGGTGTGCTGCAGGTCTCAGATATGGCTTCCAGAATGAAGATATGGGGAACAGAGCCGCAGTTGATCTGCAGCCAATGTGAACATGGTGAGAAATAAGCACTTGTTGCTGCTTGGACACATGACTTGCATTGGCCAATGGAACATGAGTAGAAGTGGTATGTGTTATTCCTATCAGAAGCTTTGAGAGCCATTGCTGCTTCCAGTTCTGTGCTTTATTCAAGATAGCAATATGTCTTTATTAGCAGTCTGAAACCCAAATTGAAGAAGACACGTGAGGCAATGCCATAGCCAGCCCATAGCCAAAATGTCCTATGAATGATCAATGAAAATTAATTTTTATAAGCCAAAAAGTAAGAAGGAAGGAAGGAAGGAAGGAAGGAAGGAAGGAAGGAAGGAAGGAAAGAAGGAAGGAAGGAAGGAAGGAAGGAAGGAAGGAAGGAAGGAAGGAAGGGGAAGACAGGAAGGGAGGGAGGAGGAAGGGAGGAAGGAAGGAAGGAAGGAAGGGAAAAGAAAAAAAGAAAGGAAATAAAGAAAAGAAAAAAAATGAATTATACTTCAAGTACAATGACAAAGACAGTTGAAAGTTAAAGGGAAGTTAAAGATATGCCATGCAACTCTAATAACAAAAGAAAAAAAAAGTAGAAGTGGCCATACTAACATCTAATACAGTATATGTCAGGAAAAAAAGATTATTAGAGACAAATAAGGACATAGCATATGATTTTTTATGGATTGAGTTTATGACCTCCCTCAAAAAGATATGATCAAGACCTCATGCTTGGTACCTGTGAATGTGACCTTATTTATAAATAAGATTTTTGCAGGTATAATTGACTTAGAAAATGCTGTTTCTGGGGTGCCTGATTGCTTTTGGCTCAAGTCATGATCCCAGGGTCCTAGGATCAAGCCCTATGTCAGGCTCCCTGCTCTGTGGGAGTCTGCTTCTCCCTCTCCCTCTGACCTCCTTCCCGATGCTCGCTCTCACTTTCACTCTCTTAAATAAATAAAATCTTAGGAAAAAAAAGAGAGACATGGTATTTCTGAATTAAGGATCTGATCCAATGTGACTTGTATCCCTATAAGAACAGGGAAATTTAGACACAGACAGACACATATGGAGAATACCAGTGACAGCAGAGGTAGACATCAAAGTGATGAATGTACAACTCAAGGAACTCCAGCCTCGGCAAACACTTGAGAGACAGAAGAAAAGCAGGGAAAGATTCTTTCTGACAGCCTTCAGAGGGAGCACGGCCATGCCAAAACATTAGTTTTGGACTCCTAACCCTCAGAACTTTGAAAAAATAATTCCTGTTCTTTTAAGCCACTAGTTTGTGGGAGTTTGTTGTGCAGCACTAGGAAACTAATATACTTGTAGAAGGTTCAACACATGGACCCAAAATATATATGCACCAAACAATGGAGCCTCAAATTCATGAAGCAAAAATTCACAGAGTCCTCCACTTATATAATTTTGTTCATTCCAAGAGTGTTATAAGCATTGATTCATATAGTATATAACTTTCTCTTGCACCCAGCATTCATCAACTGGATCTATCTTATCATTTGGTTCTGACCTAGTCACTTCTTAACATTGCAGCAGTGAATGTGGGCTGCTCCCAAAATCCATATTCTTCTTCAGTCACACAACTGATTTTATTTGGGAATAAATATTCCCTTTTGAAAATCCAGATTTAAGTTTCTCTTGTTTGATAGAAGCACACCAAATAATAATTCCATATGTTTATCTGAAAAAATAGGACATTCCAAATAAATAATTATAAAATTTCTGTGGGTTAAAATGTTCTTTGACTAACCTAGCTGCTAAACAGGCTATTCTAAAGCCCACATTCAAGCACACTGTCTGAAACTAATAACTCCTCCCCAAAAGAATATATATGTATTTAAAATTTAAATCTTTAGTTTTTTGAGGTTCTTACCTAAATTATAAGTTCCAAGAAGTATTGCTGTATCTACAGAATATAGAATAGTAACTGACACATGAATGCTCAAATTAATATTTGATGAATATATGAATGAAAACAAGAATGGATTGCATTAATAATTTTTAAGTGTAAATACTATTCTTCAGTGACATATTTGATGGCTTATTTTCTTTTTCTTACTAAGCATAATAGGTTCAGAAAATTCTTAAATTAGACTGCCTTTGATCAGAATGTTCTGTTAAATATAATCAGCAATAATAATATTATTAATAAAGTTTATAAAAGAACTATTGAGAGCTTACCATATGTCAGTTCTGTTTCTGTTTTCAGTACTTATATGCATTATCTCATCTAATCCTTATAACAGTCCAAAGAGGTAGTAATATCATTATGCCCAGTTTATATGAGAATATCAAGATTTTAAGTGACTAAATTGTTCAGAGTCACACAGCAAGTAAATGAAAAGCTTTTTACATATGGTAGTTGTATGTCCAATTTTATCAGACAATTCTAACCTGTTTTTGCATAATGGTCATATCATTTCATATTCCCACCAGCAATGTATGAGTGATCCAATTTCTCTCCATCACAACAAGCCCTTGATGTTGTTACCATTTTTTGTTCTAAAGGCAAAGAAGGGTATGAAATACTGCTTACTGTGGATTGAATTATCATGCCCCCCCCCAAGAAAGATATAATCTAGTCCTAATGCCTGGTACCTGCAAATGTGTTCTGTTACCGTAATAGCGAGTGATGTTGAACATCCTGTTGTGTGCTTATCTGCCACCTGAATATCCTCTTCATCAGTCTTTTATCCTCTTCATTGGTCTTTTATCAATTCTCTAATTGGATTGTCTGTTTTACTGCTGAGATTTGAGAGTTCTTTATATATTTTAGATACTAATCCTGTCCTGGATATATACTGTATACTCATGATTTTTGGAACCTAATCCTCTGTTGCAAATATTTTCTCCAATTTGGTCGCTTGTTTTGTTTGTTTGTTTTATTTTGTTTTTGTTTTTCCATGCTTTTCACAGGGTCTTTTATAGAGAAAAAGTTCTTAATTTTGAGGAAGACTAATTTATCAACCCTATCTTGATTTCCTTAAAGTGAGTTTTAGGATGTTACTTCATATGTTTCCCTTAGTCTTTTCTACAAGTATTGTAGTATGTATACATGTATAAGTTATCACAGTCTGCTAGTATTGCTATTTTTCCCAACTCTAATGAAGTATAGAAACCATATGTTGAGGTAGGTCTCTCAACTCAGTCACTTTTTCAATACAATCCCTTTAGGTATTTCTTCAACATATAGTGAATATAATTCAGATGGTCTTATAAATTTTATCAAACATGATTTAGGTAAATCATAAGAAGAATCCACCATATTATATGGTTCTTCTTTCTAAAGTTCTGAGAACTGCTTAATATTAGTTTCTTTCTGCTTAGAGGACTTCTGGTACTCATTCTCTAAGGCCTGGTTTGCTAACAACAAATGTTCTTAATGTTCTTCTTTCCTTCTTTCTTTCTTGAAAGATGTTTTTGCAAGGTATAGAATTTATAGTCTACAATTCTTTTCCTTCAGTAGTTGTACAGGCTGTACCACTTCTTTTTGGCCTCCATGTTTTCAGGTAAGAAATTTGTTGTCAATTAAAGTGGTGTTCCTCTGGCTGCATTTAAGATTTTTTTTTTCTTTCCATTTAGTTTTCAGACATTTGATTATGAGGTGTATTGTCATGAATTTCCATGGGTTTATCCTATTGAAGGTTGGCTCAGCTTCTTGAAAATGTAGTTTATGTCTTTCACCTTTCACATTTAGGAAGTCTACATCCATTATTTATTTGAAACTCTTTCAGCCCCTCTCTCTTACTCCTCTCCTTTGGGAGTCAGATAACACAGATGTTGGACCTTTGCTATTTTCTGCCTCATTCCTGAGATCCCACCCTCATTTTTCTCTCCTTTTTTCAGGCTGTGCAAATACTAATGATCTGTCATTAAGTGCAATAATTCTTCTATCATCTCCACACTGATATTGAGCCCAGCCTATGAGTTTTTATTTTGCTGTTGTATTTTTCAGTTTATAATTTCCATTTGGTTCTTTCTAAAACTGGTCTTTCTTTGTTTCTATAATTTCTACTTCTATTGTCCATTTACTTTAAAAGAATTTTAAATTGCATATTAAAGTATTTTCACGATGGCTACTTTAGAGCTTTGGTCAGCTAATCCCAAGATTTAATTCAGTTCCATGTTCTTTCTGTTGACAACCTTTTCTCATTCTATTTGTTATTTTTCTTGATTCTTTGTCTGATAGGTGATTTTTTATTGCATCCTGATATTTTGTCTAGTTATTGGGGGTCTCTGGGTCCTATTCAAATCCCCCATTTTGGCAGGAAGTCACCCTTTCTAGGCTAACTAGCAAGTTCAGGTATTTTGTGGGCCGTGGCTCCAGGGACAATTTAAGTTCAGAGTCTTTGTGCTGTCATTCTGGTTGGTTGATTTGTCTGGGCTCACTGGTGCTCCATCACTGATCCCTTTTGGTGCTTGTTCAGGGCGCAGCATAAGCCCTCTGGACTAAAAAGCATGGGTTCTCTGGAAGGGGATGGGGTCTTGGGCCTCTGGGACAAAGAGCGCTTCCCAGGCTAGTGCTTATTGTGACAAGACAGCTCCACTGCTTCTCCTAACTCTCTTGTTCTTAAGGAGGGAAGAGAAGTCTCAGGTTTATCCTGGCAGAGAACATTACCCCCAGTGAGTGCCTGATTGTCACAGATGAATCAACTGTTTCCTGGCTGTCCAGCTGCCTGGTGTGTGCAGTAGTGGAAGGAATTCCTGCCCTTGGGTTTGAAGTGTGCTTCTGGGTCTGGGAATCTGTTGTAGTGGATCTTCCTGGCCTCACAGTGCTTCTAGTAAAGGAGAGGGGGTTACCTAGGTGTGAATTATTTCCATCCTATGAGGATAAAGAGTGTTTGTTGGCATCTTGTCTGTTGGTGCCTTCCCCTGGGGCAAAGAGGAGGTCTCAGGCCCATTGGGAAGGAGAGCCTGTCCCCTGGCCTCTCAGTGTCAGTAACGTTCGGCAAACACATACTCAAACACATACTTTAGCATATTTGTTGTACACAATGAATGGGTAACAGTTCATATAATCAAAAAAATCTTACAAAGATCATGTGGAGCATAAGGGAAATGGGCATATTTTTCTTATATGCCCTCCTATATTGCCTTTATCAAATGCATATAAAGGAACAGAGAGATTGCTTCCCCTCTCCATGAAGATCTTTGATTAGACCAGGACTATATACTGCAATAAAACAAGAAAATCTTGGTATATCCAATGAAGCAAATTTAAACTGAAGTACATCTTATGTACCTCTTATGAGTTTAGTAATTCCTTCTCTGTCTCATTGAGTGGGAAAGGTTTTTATCCAGAAAGCAGGTTATAAAGGAAGCAATAAAAAGCAAGCACATTTCTAAATGCATATGGCACTTATAGGTCCAGCAACTCACACTCACTATATCCCCTAAACAGACTAAGAGATATGGCACGATGTCAGCTGACACTGCCTTCTCATGTACCCCCATGAGAAACTAAAATCATTGATGGGGTACAACCATGTTCTGGTTCCTAACACAGATTCCTGCTTGATCTTTACAGTCTGAACCTTGGGATTTCCTTCTTTAACGAGCTTGTGAATCATGATCCCACCTAGTCCATATCTGTTCTGGGAAGTTTGACAAAAGTATCAGGCCCACAATAGCTGTAAGCACATATTCTGGAGCTCCCTTTCAGTGTCCCAGAATCTCAAGAGCTGTGTGGAAATTTTCAGACATGGCATCTTTTCCACTATTACTTAAAAGAACTCAAAGCATTCACTGTACAAAAGGCTATATGCAATGAAATACCATGTCATTTCTACACATGTCCAATCACTGTCTTCTGGGTATCATACAGATATCTAAGAAATTAGACTGAGACAAGAAATAATTGTTATTACAGAACACTTATAGCCGCCACGTTAAAATGCACTTGATCATGTATATCAAGGATTTTGGCTTTAATTTTCTAACAAGTAAATTCATTTTCCTCTTTTCTCTCTAACCATTTCCAAATCTGAGATGGAGGCAGAGGGTGGGGGAGGAGAAAGGTATGTGGATACCAGCACCCACCACACTGTCCTACCCCTTTCTGATGAAGTTCTTCATAGGGGATGGAGGCATGTGGGGAGTAGGAGGGAATAGAGAGAAAGGGGCTTGAGAGATGCTCTCCCTTCTCTCCAGAGCCTCTACCTGCAGTTGCATAGCAGTCAATACCGCAGCTGACCTGTCTAAACACTCTCTCTCAAATGTTCACGTCACACAAGGAAATCATTAAAGCAAGATCCACGAGAGCATTGGTTTTGAAAACAGAATGACAGAGCTCACCACTCTAGCCAAAAGCCCCTTAGACACTGAGCTCTTTATTTACCTGTTGCTCTGACTAACTGAGAGGCGGGGCGCTGCCCACTTTACAATAACATGACTAACGGGGCGTCCTGCCTGGACTTGAAGCCTCATACCTGTTTACCTCTCTCCACATACTTGTGTGCCCCCCGCCCTGCCCGCACGCCAGGCCTCTGTGAGACGGTCTGCGGAGGCAGGATGCCCACTGGGCGAGCAGAGGAAACAAAGCCTGCTCAGAGAGGACCGCCGCCCCGGGCCGCCTAATTACAAGTCCCTGCACTGCCTGACGTTCCTCAGCTGACAAGCCCGGACTGTGCCGAGACCTTCAAGTGAACCGCGCGCAAAGGCGCGTGTCCTCATGGCTCACACCCGGAGAGACTGGCCCAGTCCTCCATGCCCTGGCCCTGAGGCTGGCAAGCTGGGGGCCAGAGGAGGATGGGCACAAGGAGGACAGAGCACATTGTTCCTCCAGATGATCATGCTTTTTGCTCAGGGTTTATTTAGCTCTGGTGGAATCCTTGGAACAAGTTCAGAGTATGCATTTCAATTCTCCCTCATTAGCAGGCAAGTGCAGATCCAAACCCTCCTAGGAGTTCTTTGCATACTGAAATTTACTCCAGCAGTTTGCTCTTGCCTTTTTGCTTCTGTATCAGCTGTGTATACATTTACACATATCAGATACACACACAGTTTGGAATAGACAATTAAAACAAAATTCTCTGTTAAGATATGTGGACCATCTGAATCATATTTATCCCATTTTGGGTACTTTGGAACAACATGAAAACTAATTAGCAGATATAAACATCAGAGCGGTTAGTTAACTAGGTCTCTTCCTACATTTATTACCTAAATTCTCCATAAAGAAGTTGGCTTTAGTATGAGATATAGATATTATTTTAAATATCTTTAAATAAAATTTTGGATGCTCATAAGATCCTTTTGGAGGTATGCAGCAAAGAACAATTATTATCTCCAGAAACTGAGGCTTAAAGAGATTACACTTCTGTGTCCCAAAGTACTTCACATATGCCTAGTGAAGGTAGGGATAGAACATCCTCATATTGGGGCCCCTCAGAACCCTAATACAACATAGAGATTATTGACCCCGGCCATTGTGGTTCAGTGGAGAAAATCAACATTCATATGAAAAGGCTCTGTTTTAAGATATTTGACTTATAAATGATGTGGAGCATTCAGACTTCACTGGCATACTACCTACACACCTTCCTCCGGCCCCCAACCACTACCCCCACGGATCCTATAATGAGAGCCCTCACTTGCTTTCTGTACAGGGCTAACCTTACATCACTCTTCCTTCCTGTTCACAACAGTAAATGTCCTCTGCACCTGGCCCTCTCACCCCCAAAGACTGCCACCAACAGATCCCCACTGTAGGACTCTACCCCTCCCCACCTTCCTACTTGACTGCTTCCAAGATCTAGTTCTATTAATGGTTGGGAAGTTGTCTGGCTTCCAGAACTTCTGTTTCCCTGCCTCCTTTCTCACTCTCCTAATCACTGCTGGCTTTGGAGCTCAGAGGGCTATGGGCTTACAAGACTCTGAGTTACTGGACTATAGCTGGGAATATAGGCTTGATGTATTGTGGGTTAAACAGGATTGTATGGGCTACTCTGCCAATATAACCACAATCAATAGTATCACTTCTAAGAGAAAATAAATTCTTACTTTGAAACAACCGACTCATCAATTAACTTTGAGATCACAATGTGTTTGTAAACTGCAAAATCCCTGTGATTAAAACAGAATAAATATCTTGTCTTAGCAAAGGTGACAGCTTTTTAAATTACTTGTTGTAAAGAAAGGTCTTGCCCTAAAGGAGCTAGATGTTATGGGCATATTTTCCTTGCCAATTTTTATTTTAGCTATTTTTTTTATGAAATTGAATCTCCTTGACTCTGTTTCCCTCCTTGTTTTTGGACTGAAAAATTAAATCAATTGGTTGGCACTGATTTGAAAACCCTATGAAGATTCAATTTAGCTACTGAAGAGGTAAAGCATATTTTCTGTATGTTTACTGGGCAAGAATAGTGAAGTTAAGCTTAAATATATCTGGAAATATAGAGTTCCCTTACTAGTAATTAAATAAAAACAACAACAAGAAGAAGAAGAACAAGAGCTGGACTTGAATATTCATCTGGAAGATCTTGCCCTGCAAATCCTACAGATTAACATCCCTTAAGTAACCACATGTGATATCATCCCAAGATCTCTTGGACCTCACAAAGTTTTTGCCTAACTGTAGAAGAGAAACATGGCTGCAGGAGCAACCAATGAGAAAAATAATGCGTAAAATGACATTGTGCCATGTGCACATTTCTCTGTTAAACTAAAACCCACTTATTCACCATGGGGGAAAGCATTTTGAAAATTTGAATTGAACTGATTAAGAATCCATTCTATTTGAACAAATTTTATCATTGTTTCCTAAAGCCAGCTGATCCTTACAAGCAATACATCTACTATAAAGCCTAAGGAAAATTATTTTATTCAAGAAAAAATATATATGACCCCAATCTCCTTGCTCTTGAGTTCTGACATCTGAAGAGAATAAAAGCTAATGTTTAGAAATTTGCTGATGGTTGTTTCTTCCCCCTCTCTCTGTAATAAAGGAAACTGTGTCAAGCTGACACTAATGTCAATAGTGTACCCATAGTGCTGAGGCATTGCTCTATACCTACAACTGTAACCTACTACTCATTTAAAAATCTAGTGGGATTTTGACCAAAATAAAAATTCCATTCCCCCCCTCAGTGGGCTACTATGGAAACCAAGTAAAGTGTTACCACAGGAAGAAAGCCCACAGTGTTCTCAATCATCTGTGAGTTTCTTTATAACATAAAGTTTAATTTTAATGTTTCTATTTAGAAAATAATTTTTAAGCAACATATGGACACAGCTGTTTCTGTTTGGTATAGTTTTGAACTTGAAGTGAATTACATCTTCCTTTAAAAGGGGGCAACTTTCTACTCCTTTGTTAAAGCAGAAGTCAAATAATTACAAATTGATAATAAACATGTCTAGAACTCCTTCTCTAACCTAAAAACAAGAGATACTGCCTGTGACCTCTGCTCTTATTTGGTCTTCCATTTTTTTAGGAGAGAACTTTCATCTGCTCCAAAGTATGAACTTAATGCATAAACATCGTTGAGGTTTTAACATGCTTCATTTAGTTTGATAAATAAAAAGGGGGAAAAATGAAAATGCTTCCAAAATTGAGTGGCTCAGTCTTTAGCTAGAAAAATTTCCCATAAGGCAATCTACTGATTGTATAACATTAAAAATGAAAGTGAATATATTAAAATACGTTGTTTAGGGTGCTGGGTGTGGAAATTTTGATCTGTTTTACACTTTTAAAAGATCATGATATATACTAACATTTAAATATGTGGCAATGCTGTCCATTTGAACTTCTTGCAATAATGGGGAATTTCTTTAGTCAGGGCTGACCAGTATAATACCTATTAGCCACACATGGCCATTGAACACATAAATTGCATCTAGTGACACCGAAGAACTAAATTTTAATTTAATTCATTTAAATTTATTTAAAACTAAACATTCAACTATGGTTATTGAAAAGTCCATCTATATAGTATAACAGGGCAACAAAAGGGATTAATCATCTGTATGACTCAAGTGTGATGAAAATATATATAGAAAGCTTCTGTACAGCAAAGGAAACAGTCAACAAAACAAAGAGGCAACCCACAGAATGGGAGAAGATATTTGCAAATGACACTACAGACAAAGGGCTGGTATCCAAGATCTATAAAGAACTACTCAAACTCAACACCCAAAAAGAAGATGAACACATCAAAAAATGGGCAAGAGACATGAAGAGGCACTTCTCCGAA
>PITA01011474.1:26646-66635 GCA_004023965.1 Spilogale gracilis | reverse complement strand
AAGCAAATGGGAACTAGGGTAATCTAGGGAGGGAAACGAAACAACAGAGACTTTGAACACAGAAACAAACTGAGGGACTTGGAGGGAGGAGGGTGGAGGGATGGGAGAGCCTGGTGGTGGGTACTGGGGACACCTAAAGCGTGGAGCACTGGGTGTGGGGAATGGGGAATGAATCTTGAAACACTGGAAAAAAAAATTTAGTAACAATAAAAAAAAAATAAAAAAATAAAAAAATAAAAAATAAAAGAATAAAAGTAAAAAGAATATCAGCAAAAGGATTGTCTACTAACTTTATTTAAATGAAATTAACCACTTGATCCAGAGACATCCGGTACTTAGTTTCTTGAATCTGGAGAGCGGATAGTACGTGTGGTGACAAAAATTCCGTTGGGTTTGTGGTGATGGTGGCAGAGCTGTGTTGTTCACATTGCTGCCTTATGCACAGAACAAATTACGGAATTCTTTGGTTAGTATAAGCGTTACTATTATGTTAAAATATAAAGAGCTGTGAATGCAAATTCTGATATCTCCCCCAACTCAGGATCAGTGTGTAGACACTACATTTCAAACTCTAAACTAACTCCAGGATGAAATGAAAGATTCCTATGACGTGCTCCAGAATGTTAAAGTATTTTTTAATTGTCTATTATATTCCACTAAGTGCAAGTGTAAAGTATTTTGTTGTTGTTATTGTTATTGTTTTAGTGTAAAGTATTTTTTAAAAGCATGACTATTTTGGCAAATTACTGTGAGTGGAATATTTGTGCCCAATATGTCAAGGGAAAGAAATCTTTAGCCATGTTTAACATCTTTGGCAAAGAACGGATTGTAAAATCACAATTTCAGCCTTAAGTGGCAACTATGACATATCTTGACTATCACTTGTGATTTATATAAGGTGGATTAGTTACAATTTTATATGGCAATATTTTAGGTCCCAAAATGTGTACATTTTGTATAGGTTCCTGTATTTGATGTTAGGCAAAGTTTAATAAATGAAATTATATATAAAGCAGACTCTTAAGCATCTCTGTAAATACCAGGGAGACTGAAATCAACAAGGATCCAAAACAATGGATTTGCCAAAAACATCCCTCCCAGAGAATTACCAGATCTCCATGGAGTACAACTGGCGAAGATGACAACTCAGATAACAACAGTCTTAGGTAAATGCCCCGCCCCCCCCCAAGGCCCTCGCATACTAAATGTGAATGCGGAAATCCATAAAGATTGAAAAGCTAGTACTGACGGTTTATAAGAAGAATTATTACGCATTGTAAACATCCCTAATTTTGCTAAATATCAAACAGGAATGTGAAAGAATTGTTTGTTATCAAGAAATTATACATTGATATTAATTGACTGACTATAGGTCATTTATCATTGTACTCAGCCAACACAATTTATCTTCTGTGCTTCACGAGAGCTGGGTGCCGTGCTAGGGATACAACAATAAACAAGCCAAAGAGATTCTTAATTATTTTGTTCTTCAGGTACATTTGAATTATCACTGCAAGTGTGACTCTACATTCATCTTGGCAGGAAGGCAA
The DNA here is from genome assembly GCA_004023965.1 of Spilogale gracilis. Taxonomy (NCBI): domain Eukaryota; kingdom Metazoa; phylum Chordata; class Mammalia; order Carnivora; family Mephitidae; genus Spilogale; species Spilogale gracilis. The sequence goes on along the minus strand of PITA01011474.1, from coordinate 65,085 downwards.
TGCAAGGTGCCTAGGGGAGCCAACTCACTGTTATGACGACAGACGTTCTCGTCTTGGAATCTTCTGCTTCTTTCCTCTTCCATGGGATCTCTGTTGACAGTGCTACCCTCCCCATCTCGATCACACCCTCGGTTTCCGCATCATGAGCATTGCTGAATTTGGTGCTGTGGCTCTCACTCCTTTTTCCTCTACTCTCTAAACTGGATCCCATCATATAGCATGATAATTTTTCAAAATTTCTATTCCAAGTATGTCTATATAATCTTCAGATTTGTCTATTTAAAAAGATTCAGGTTTTTGTAAGCAGAGGGTGCTTGGCATTATCCATCGTTTTTGTATAAAGGTTATTTTGTATAAATTATTAAATAATTTCAGCATTGTGGCTTGCATATTATTTCATTTATATATCTTATCTCCTTAAGTATGTGAAAGCAAGTATGGCAGAAGAATCATGCTGCAATGGCCTGCAGGTGATATATGATGTGTAGAATGACGTATGTCTACTTCGGATCTAAATCAACATTATTTTTATTGTTACTTAAATTTTTTCTCCAGTGTTCCAAGATTCATTCCCCATTCCCCACACCCAGTCCTCTCTGAAATAGGTGCCCTCAGTACCCACCACCAGACTCTCCCATCCCCCCACCCCCTCAGTCCAAGTCCCTCAGTTTGTTTCTGAGTCCAAAGTCTCTCGTGTTTTGTTTCTCTCCCTGAATTACCCTACTTCCCATTTACTTTCCTTCTCCTACTGCCCTCTACATAACCCTTATGCACCCCAAGTAAGTGAAACCATGTGATACTTGACTTTCTCTACTTGGCTTATTTCACTCAGCATAATCTCTTCCAATCCAGTCCATGTTGCTACAAAAGTTGGATATTCATCCTTTCTGATGGAGGCATAATATTCCATTGTATATATGTACCACTTCTTCTTTATCCATTCATCTGTCGATGGGCACATTGGCTCTTTCCACAGTTTCGAAACTGTGGCCATTGCTGCAATGAACATTGGGGTACATATGGCCCTTCTTTTCACTACATCTGTATCTTTGGGGTACATGCCCAGTAGTGCAATTGCAGGTAGCTCTATTTTTAATTTTTTAAAGGAATCTCCACACTGTTTTCCAAAGCGGCTGCAAGAGCTTGCATTCCCACCAACAGTGTAAGAGGGTTCCCCTTTCTCTGCAGCCTCTCCAACACTTGTTGTTTCCTGTTATGTTAATTTTGGCCATTCTGACTGGTGTAAGGTGGTATCTCAGTGTGGTTTTGATTTGAATTTCCCTGATAGCTAATGACAATAAACATTTTTTCATGTGTCTGTTAGCCATTTGTATATCATCTATGGAGAAGTGCCTCTTCATGTCTCTTGCCCATTTTTTGATGTGTTCATCTTCTTTTTGAGTGTTGAGTTTGAGTAGTTCTTTATAGATCTTGGATACCAGCCCTTTGTCTGTAGTGTCATTTGCAAATATCTTCTCCCATTCTGTGGGTTGCCACTTTGTTTTGTTGACTGTTTCCTTTGCTGTATAGAAGCTTTGTATTTTGATGAAGTCCCAGAAGTTCATTTTCGCTTTTGTCTCCTTTGCCTTTGGAGACGTGTCTTGAAAGAAGTTGCTGTGGCCGATGTCAAAGAGGTTACTCCCTATGTTCTTTTCCAGGATTTTGATGGATTCCTGTCTCACGTTGAGGTCTTTCATCCATTTTGAGTTTGCCTTTGTGTGTGGTGTAAGCGAATGGTCTAGTTTCATTCTTCTATATGTAGCTGCCCAATTTTCCCAGCACCATTTATTGAAGAGACTGTCTTTTTTCCACTGGATATTTTTTCCTGCTTTGTCAAAGATGATTTGACCATAGATTTGTGGGTCCATATGTGGGCTCTCCACTCTGTTCCATTGGTCTATTTGTCTGTTTTTGTGCCAGTACTATGCTGTCTTGGTAATCACAGCTTTGTAATAAAGCCTGAGGTCAGGTAATGTGATGCCCCCAGCTTTGCTTTTCTTCTTCAGCAATTCCTTAGCGATTTGGGGTCTTTTTTGGTCCCATATAAATTTTAGGATTGTTTCTTCCAAGGCTTTGAAGAATGTTGGTGGAATTTTAATTGGAATGGCATTGAAAGTATGGATTGCTCTGGGCAATATAGACATTTTAACAATGTTTATTCTTCTGATCCATGAGCATGGAATGCTCTTCCATCTTTTTGTGTCTTCTTCAATTTCTTTCATGAGTGTTCTGTAGTTCCTCAAGTACAGATCCTTGACATCTTTGGTTAGATGTATTCCTAAGTATCTTATAGTTTTTGGTGCTATAGTAAACAGAATCGATTCTCTGATTTCCCTTTCTATTTTTTCATTGTTAGTGTATAAGTATGCAAACGATTTCTGTGCATTGATTTTGTATCCTGTCACATTACTGAATTGTTGTATGAGTTAAGGTAGTTTGGGGGTAAAGTCTTTTGGGTTTTCCACATAGAGTATCATGTCATCTGCAGAGAAAGAGAGTTTGACTTCCTCTTTGCCAAGCTGGACACCTTCTCTTTCTTTCTGTTGTCTGATTGCTGTTGCTCGGACTTCTAACACTATGTTGACCAGCAGTGGTGAGAGCGGGCATCCTTGTCTTGTTCCTGATCTCAGAGGGAAGGCTGTCAGTTTATCCCCATTGAGAATGATATTCTCTGTGGGTTTTTCGTAGATAGATTTTATGAGGTCGAGAAATATACCCTCTATCCCTATACTTTGAAGAGTTTTAATCAGGAATGGATGTTGTATTTTTGTCAAATGCCTTTTCTGCATCAATTGAGAGTACCATGTGGTGCTTCTCTCTTCTCTTATTGATTTGCTCTATCATGTTGATTGTTATGCGAGTGTTGAACCACCCTTGTATCCCTGGGATAAAACCCACCTGGTCATGGTAGATAATCTTTTTAATGTATTGTTGGATCCTGTTAGCAAGGATCTTGTTGAGAATCTTGGCATCCATATTCAACAGTGATATTGGTCTGAAGTTCTCCTTTGATGGGGTCTTTATCTGGTTTGGGGATTAGAGTAATGCTGGCTTCATAGAAAGAGTCTGGAAGTTTTCCTTCCGTTTTTATTGTTTGAAAGAGCTTCAGGAGAATAGGTGTTATTTCTTCTTTGAATGTTTGGTAGAATTCCCCAGGAAATCAGTCTGGTCCTGGACTCTTGCTTTTGGGGAGGTTTTTGATCACTGCTTCAATCTCATTACTAGATATAGGTCTATTCAGATTGTCAATGTCTTCCTGTTTCAGTCTTGGAAGTTTATAGGTTTCTAGGAATGTATCCATATCTTCTAGGTTGTTAAACTTATTGGCATATAGTTGTTGATAGTAATTTCTGATGATTGTTTTTATTTCCTTGGTGTTAGTCGTGATCTCTCCCCTTTCATTCATAATTTTATTAATTTGGGTCTTCTCACTTTTCTTTTGGATTAGTTTGGACAATGGTTTATCAATCTTATTGATTCTTTCAAATTTCCAGCTTCTAGTTTCATTGATGTGTTCTACTGTATCTCTAGTTTCTGATGCATTCATCTCTGTTCTAATCCTTATTCTTTCCTGTCTTGTGTGAGGGGTTGGTTTAATTTTTTGTTGATTTTCCAGTTCCTTAGGTTGTAATGAGAGTTGATGTATTTGGGATTTTTCAATTTTTTTGAGTGAGGCTTGGATTGCTATGAATTTCCCCCTTAGGACTGCCTTTATTGTATCCCATAGGTTTTGGATCAAGGTATCTTCATTCTCATTGGTTTCCATGAGGTGTTTCAGTTCTTCTTTGATTTCTTTGTTGATCCACAGATTCTTGAGCAGGATCGTCTTTAGTTTCCAAGTGTGTGATTTTGTTCTGAACTTTTTATGGTGGTTGAGTTCCAGTTTCACGGAATCGTGGTCAGAGAATATGCAGGGAATAATTTCAACCTTCTGGTATCAATTGAGCCCTGATTTGTGACCTAGTATGTGGTCTATTCTGGAGAAAGTTCCATGTGCACTCGAGAAGAATGTGTATTTTGCTATTTTAGGGTGGAATATTCTGTGAGATCCATCTGGTTCAATGTGTCATTCAAGGCTCTTGATTCTTTGTTGATTTTCTGTTTAGATGATCTGTCCATTGCTGTGAGTGGTGTGTTAAGATCTCCTACAATTAGTGTATTTGCATCAATATGATTCTTTATTTTGTTTAACAGTTGGCTTATGTAGTTGGCTGCTCCCGTGTTGGGGGCATAAATATTTACAATTGTTAGATCTTCTTGATGTATAGACCCTTTACGAATGATGTAGTGTCCTTCTGTGTCTCTGACTACAGTCTTCAGATTAAAATTCAATTTGTCTGATACGAGAATCGCTACCCCAGCTTTCTTTTGGGGTCCATTGGCATGAAAGATGGTCCTCCATCCACTCACTTTCAATCTGGAAGTGTCTTTCGATTCAAGATGAGTCTCTTGTAGACAGCATATGGATGGGTCCTGTCGTTTTATCCAGTCTGCAACCTTGTGTCTTTTTATTAGAGCATTTAGGCCATTCACATTGAGAGTGATTATTGATAGATATGTTTGTATTGACATCATGTTGCCTGTAAAGTTCATATTTCTATAGATTACCTTCGTAAATTTCTGTTTTGTGTCGCTCTTGGGTTCATTTCTCTTTTATAGAACCCCTCTTAGTATTTCTTGTAGTTCTGGCTTGGTGGTTGCATAATCTTTTAGACTTTGGCAGTCCTGGAAGCTTTTTATTTCTCTTTCCATTCTGAAAGTCAATCTTGCTGGATACATTATCCTTGGTTGCATATTTTTGTGATGTAATTTCCTGAATATATCTTGCCAGGACTTTCTGGCTTGCCAGGTTTCTGTGGAAAGGTCTGACATTATTCTGATGGTCCTCCCTCTATAGGTAAGGGATCGCTTTCCATTAGCAGCCCTTAAGACATATTCTTTGGTCTTATGATTTGCGAATTTCACGATTATGTGCCTGGAGGTTTTTCTGGCCTCATTGATCTTGGGGGGTGCCTTCTCTGCTTCTTGGACATGAACATTTGTTTCATTCCCAGTATTTGGGAAATTTCCATCCGTGATTTATTCAACAATATCTTCTAGGCTTCTCTCTCTCTCAACTGCTTCGGGGATTCCAATAATTCTGATATTGGAGCGTTTCATGGCATCATTCATTTCCCTTATTCTGTTTTCTTAGGGTTTTAGCTGTTTGCTCCAAGACTTCTCGTGCTCCTCCTTCCTATTCTGTGCATCTTCTAAATCACTGATACAATCTTCAGCTTCACTTACTCTAGCTGTTAGCATATTTAAATTAGATTTCATCTCATCAATAGCCTTTCTAACCTCAGCTTTCACTTCTGTTATTATGGCTTCCATTTTGAGACTAATGTTCCTTCCAAATTAGCTATTGCTTGGATGATTGCTGCCCTGAATTCCATTTCTGTCACATTGTTTATGTTCATTTCCAGGAATTCTGTGACCGGTGTTTCAGTCTCAGGGTTCTTCTTCTGTTGGATGTTCCTCCTCTGTGGCATTGTGGTGAGGAGTGGTTGAGGGGGTGTATAGCCAAATATATCAGCCACTATCCAGGTGAATTGGTCGCTGGAAGGTTTTGGAGCAATCAGTATTCAGCACCAAAAAGGAGGAAGAAAGATAAAAGAGAAAGGGAGAAAGGAAGCAAGAAAAGAAACCCCTGCCAGAATGGGGCCCAGTGGTAGGATATATATGGTACAAAACTACTACAGGGTAAAGAAAAGGGCTATCAAGGGTAAATGAAGAGATCAAAAAGCGAAGCCCAACTTGGATGACCCCCAAGACCAGTATTTATATAATACAAAAGCAAAAAGAATTACACAGAAACACTGACAGACTAGAGTGGGAAGGTGAGGGCAGATACTCCTTGGGGGAAAGGAATGTGTTTCAGATGCTCCTGAGTTTGTCTTGTTATTAATGTTGGAGGAGCCCACTTTCTAAAGATACAGGGAGATTAGAACTGGTTGTATATAGGGGTAGTATTGAATAGGGATGTAGGATTAACTTGAAGCTTATAACTATATGTATATGTAAAGAGAAAATAAAGGAAAGAAGAGAGAAGAAAGGGAAAAACAGATAAAACAAACAGGGAGGGGTGCCTAGGTGGCTCAGTTGGTTAAGCAACTGCCTTCGGCTCAGGTCTGATCCTGGAGACCTGGGATCGAGCCCCACATCGGGCTTCTTTCTTGTTCCCTCTGCTTGTATTCCCTCTCTCGCTGTGTTTCTCTGTCAAATAAATAAATAAAATCTTGAAAAAAACAAACAAACAGAGAAACAAGAGAAACAACAACAACAGAAAATACAGGAATGTGTTTAAAAAATTTCAAGGTAAAAAATTGTTATGGAGTGTTGTATTGAGTATCACGTTGTGATAAAAAGTGGGTTAAAAATTAAAAGAACAAAAACCGTGAGAATGCATTTTTAGTTTAAAATGGAAACTTTAAAAGTAAAAATAGGAAAAAGTTAAAAAAGCAAATAAGGTGGAAAACTGTAACAATAAAGTGTACAGCTTTTGGGTCAGTACCAGGAGTTTAATAAATTGCCTTTCCCCCACAATGTTGGGGTTTTACAGTTTGAGTGTTGTCCTTCTGTGGTTCTGGCTTGCATTCTGGGGGCGGGGCCTCCCTTTTACCTGGGCTGTGTCTCTCTGCCCCCTTGCTAGAGACTTGTCTCAATGATAACCAGGTTGTCAGGTTACAGTTCTCTGATGGGGGAGCGTTGTTCTTTAACGTCCTTTTTCAGCTGCTGAGGAAGTCAGGTCAGAGCAAGATGTCTACGCCCAGACCTCCCTCCCAGAGAGAGCCTCTACACAGAGAGAGGTCCTGTACCGACTCCCGGTTGGCCTCCTGTTACAGCCAGGCAGGCGCAGATGCTGGATTGATTTCTGTCTAAGCCCCCGCTTGTCGTTTCACTCCCACACCTCAAAACTGCAACTGATTTGGGGTCGCATGACCTTGTCTGTGCCCCGGTACCCACGGCCCTGCACGTCCCATGCAAGTCTGCAAAATCACCTTCCCTGGGGGGTCTGTGCCTGGCCCATGGGGTGAAGAGAAGCGGGAGAGAAAAGCAGCGGAGGAAAGGGGGAAAAAAAGAAAAGAAAAAAAAGAAAGAGAGCGGCGGAAAAATAGACTCCATGCTGCTGCTTTCACTGAGTTCCTTTGCGCCACACAGGGCACTCTTTCTCTCTGTGAATCTCTGTTCCTCTGGCCTCAGCGGTGGAAAGATAGATTCCGCACCGCCGGCCTCTCTGAGTTCCCTTGAACCACAGGGCACTCCCTCTCCCTGTGGATCCCTGTCTCCCCACGCAGCGGCGGAAGAACAGACGCCGCAGCACCGACTCTGCTGTGTTCCCGGTTCTGCCTCACCCCAAATTAGACCCTAATCTGCTGTTATTCCCCGAACACAGAGCACTTTAATGTTGGGATATTTGCTTTCAATGGTTCAGCTCTGCGGACTTCCTCCCCCATGCCCCTTGTCTCTGGCGGTAAGCCTCTTGTTGGTCTCACTTGTTTCTACCTTTTTGCCAATGGTCCTTGTCTCCCATGGTGATCCAGAAGCGTGAAATATCACATTTCAGGCTGATTTCATGGGTGCTCACAGTGTTCTTGTAGTGTTTTTTTGCAGGACTTGAGCTCACTTCAGGGGACTCCCCGAAATGCGGTCACCTGGCCTTCCACCATCTTCCCCTCCAGTGCCCTAGATCAAAATTTTAAAATCAATATGACGTTTCCCCAGGAAAGGTGATAAAGATAATATTGAAGGCATAGATATTCAGATTCTGAATCTTTACATATACCCCTTCCTAAATGTATCCTGTCTGAGACCTACCAGAATCTGGACTTTTTCTATACCTATTTCATTTCCACAGAGTTTCTTGCCACTGTTCTGGCTGAGACAGTGCTAAACATTCTCCATGTGTTTTCTTCATCCTGGGTGCTCAGAAATTTACAGCTTTCCTTATAGTTAGGTTGGGATCATGGAAGTGAGTGAAATCTGAGCAAAGGGATATAGGATAGAGGCTAGAAACACTTTCTGGACTTGGGCTTTATAAAAAACAGAAAACACGTGCATTAGTTTCTCTCTTTCCACTTTTTAAGAGACCTTAGAGGTGATGTATTTATGTATTTATTCATGACACTAGGAGGGCACATGGAAAGAACCTGCCTCTTGTTAATAACATAGATGACAATCATTTGGGAAGTATCTTACCGGAATAAACTTCATGAGGTAATCTGTTATTTACATCACTGAAACTTAAATTTCAGGGATGTTTATGTTACAGCAGCATGCCTAACCCATCATGCATAAGCCAATTATAAACCCTAGCCCATTATAATGGAACTCCTGTCCTTCCTTCCTTGAAAAAATGCCTCGTTTTCCACCTCTGTGCAATTTATCATATTGAACATTCTGCCTGATGTGTCCAACCTAGTCCTCATGCCACGTGCCCAGCCACACAACAATACAGCTGCCAACATAACAACCACTCCATTTATCAAACTATCTAACTCTGACTGACAAATAATAGTACTTATCTGTCAAAGTAGACACGAACATTCCAGGCATCCACATCTTTGCCATCTTTTTTCCTTTTTAAAAAGTTTATTTAATGAATCACATTTATTTATCCATTTATTTTTTAAAGATTTTATTTATTTATTTGACAGAGAGAGAGATCACAAGTAGGCAGAGAGGCAGGCAGAGGGAGAGGAGAAAGCAGGCTCCCTGCTGAGCAGAGAGCCCAGGCGGGCCTCGATCCCAGGACCCTGAGATCACGACCTGAGCCGAAGGCAAAGGCTTTAACCCACTGAGCCATCCAGGTGCCCATGTTTTTTCCTTTCAATGAAAAACAAAACAGTTTCTATTTTTTAATTTCAGAAATAGCTGGACTAAGAAATAAAGAGATTCTCCTAATCCAAGATCTAGAAATATGGTGGGAGGCAGGTAGTGCACTAAATAACAAATGTATAACAGAAATAAAAGAGAAATTTCCCAGTGGTCTTTATGGACAGAGGACTTAAAACAAGATCAGTAAATCTGCAAGATGCCTCCTCGGCATCCTGGTAGGGTGCTGACAGGGACAGGAGCAGAAACATCAAGGTCTCAAGATGCAAGAACACTTCAAGATAAACAAACCACAGAAAACATAAATGAGAGAGAGCATAAATGAAGTAAAGACAATATGAAACACATTATGTTCCAAGCAAGAGAAATAAATTTTTTAAAAAATTCCAGACACATTAAAATTAAATGACACAGAAACCCAGGTGGGGAGGAGAGTGAAGAAGTTATAAGACAACCAGAGAAGAAGACAGAGTTTCTAAATGAAGCTGGTATTAACTGACAAAGATTTCACATAAACGGTAGAGGAGAGAATGTATTAATAAGTCATTTAACAACTTAGCATCTGCAGTATCCCAGTAGAACATAATTTCCAACCATAATCTAATATGTAATTATTTAAAATCCAAAAATAATACAATTTTTCAGACAACATTGAGAAAAACAGCTAATAACTTCTGAAAAAAAATTCAAGAATGAAGTGGCATGAGAGGAAAATGATTTTTAAATTACTAATTCATTAATAAGCATATTAAATGTTAAGAAATACAAATAATTATTTAATTATTCACTGTTCAAATAAACACAAATGTAAAGAAAATTATAAGAGTAAAAATAAAGAGTTTTTTTCCAGATAGTTCTATCTAATGTGCTTGTATAGAGTGTGAAGATGGTAAGTATTTCTAATGTCCAAGTACTCTTCTGGAGAATTATCTATATTATTGAAGAAGGATCAAATTTAGAGTGCTATTCAGGACCCAACTGAACATCTAATGGTACCCAAGCCAATCTCCCTACTGACAGCAATGATTCTGGTGGGGGAAAAAATGAAAGAAATTAAATCTGTCTGAAGGAAAGTTGTAACATTTAGCATATCAGATAATAGAAAAATTTGGGGCACCTGGGTGGCTCAGTTGGTTAAGCGACTGCCTTCGGCTCAGGTCATGAACCCAGAGATCCAGGATCAAGCCCTGCATCGGGCTCCCTGCTCTGCGGGAAGCCTGCTTCTCCCTCTCTCACTCCCCCTGCTTGTGGTCCCTCTCTCACTGTGTTTCTCTTTGTCAAATAAATAAATAAAATCTTTAAAAAAAATAAGGAAAAATTGAAAGCTACCATGAAATACTACATTTAAAATTATGAAAGATACAAAAGAAAGGTTGGGATAAATATGTCTAGGAAGAGCATCTGGAAAGTCCTTGACAATGGAAAGCTATGGAGTCATGTTCTAGAAGCACAGAGATGAGTTCAGCATTTGGCATTTGGGGCCATTTTGTCCTTAAGAGATATCATTTCAGACAGTTGCAATAGAGTAGCCGAGAGGATGTGCAAGTTTTTGACAGACTCATGAAAATGGGTAAACAGAAATATGAGTTTGGAATCCGCCAAGAAGCAGTTACTTGGGCTTCTTTTTGGGCTTCCAGAAGGCGGTATCCCACAGCAGGGTGCACTGGAGATGAAGCAGAGACCCCAGTAAGTGTGATTCCCGGCTTGCTCATGGCATTTGGGTGCAGTTTATAGCCTGGATTCTTGGCAGAAGAGAAGGTACAAATTTTCTGGAGGCTATTGTATTTGTGGACTTCTGTGTTTCACCAAATTAGGGAAAATTTTGGCTACTATTTCCTCCAAAGATTTTTCTATTCCATTTTCTCTTCTGCCTAGTAACTCCATCTGCATGTAAATTTTCATTTTATTCATATAAAATAACAAGTACCCAGTGTAATATTTATATATTTACATCTTTATTTTTTTCCTATTGTTTACATTGGAAATTTTCTATCCACCTATTTGATCTGTCAAGTTTATTTATTCTTTTCTTTGTTCTCTGTCCTCTCCCTTTTGCTGTGAAATATATCTAATATATATATTCAGATGCTACATCTTTTCAATTCTAATAATCTGCTGAGATTTCTTATATCTTCATTGAAAGCACATTTTGTTTTACTTCGTTGAGTATAAATATAATAACCTCTTTAATATCCTTGTCCCCTAGTTTCAGTATCTGGGCTACTTCAAGCCAAGTTTTGGCACATTTTATTTTCTATGGAAAATAGGCTATATTTCCTTAGTTCTTTGTATGCCAGACAATTTTGGATTCTATTTCAGACATTGTGAATGGTAAATCATGAGGATCCTGTCTTCTGCTACTTTTCCCCTTATGCATACTGTCTTTTGTTTTAGCAAGTAATGACCCTGGCTTGATTTAGGCTGAAAAGTTGGGTAACCACTCCAGGCCCAGTTTAGGTTCTCTGCCTTTAGTTGGCCTTTTTTCCCTTTCATACATGCATTTTTCTGTGATCAGTCAGTGATAGGGGCACCCTCACTCTGTATCTTTTACTCACAGGACTTCAGCAGGCCCTCTGGCACCTATGGATTCTCCAGCATGAGTTCTTTCTCCAAGACCACTGCACGTTCGACCACATACAAACCACCTACCAGTTCTCTTGCCAACTTACAACAATGTCAAGTGCACTTAGCTCAGAGCTACATGCCCTTAAAAAGGAACTTTTCTTCACTTTCTGTTCTAAATATGCACTACCCATCCATCTACCTCATTCTATTCATTCTCCTATACTCTCAGATGGCATCCCATAATCTGTCCAGATTTTTGTCATTGATTGTATGGAGTCAGTCTGGAGGGGTCTCACTCTATCACCTGCTCTGGTCTAATTTTAAAATTGAAGTAATGAAAGTCAGAAAAGCTCAACGATACATTCATATCACCAAGATCTTTCACAGCAGACCCATAAGTAGACCCCAATGCTCTGTAGCTCATATTTTGCTTCTTTGGTCCTGATATTAGTCATATAAAACAATAGAGATTCTTGTCATGGTTTAAAAATTTCTGTATAAATAATTTGATATAAGAGGTATGCGTGCTTTTTAAGTGGCATTCCTCTTCCTTCTACACAAGGTAGTTAGAGAGGAGAAAGAGGAACTGTCCCTTTTTTAACTACAGTGCTGCTAAGCATTCAGTAGCTTAATTCTTCACTTATTAATTTTTTTAAAAGTGCTTCTACAGTTGCTGTAATAAAGTCATGAAAGTGGGAGCTTAGAGACCAGGAGAAGAGGCTAGAGCAGCCTTTGTCACTTATGGAGTAACCCTACCTCTCAGTGAGGAATACGTCAGTCCCTGATGATTGGGGAGTAGACCCAGAAGTTAATTCTTTACAACTCTGGGTTGAGATCCAGTTTCTCAAGGCCTTAAGTTAGGTACAAAGTCATCAGAGCTGGGTGTGGATGATTTAACATCAAGAGATTCCTGTCTGAGAATTGCATTACTGAAGCTGATGGATGCAGCACCTGGATGGCTCTTGATTCTTCCTTGATCTTCACCAGTACCTTCCAATGCTCTCTAATCTGGTGATGGTGTGTTGGGGAGGTGGCAGTATGAGGACCAAGGCCTGGGAGAGAAGGCTTCCCTGATGATCATCTGCCTGCCCACACAGCCACTGAAGGTCTATAGCCAGCTTGGTCCAGTTTGTGTGTGGGCATGGTAAGAGGTTGGACACCATGCTTGGGAAGTACTGGATATCCATCCCAGTGGTTTGATGCCAGAGGATGCTACCAATGTTTCTTTTTTTTTTTTTTTTTTTTTTTTGCTACCAATGTTTCGACATGAGCATGCCTCCTAGCTTACAACAGTGGGTTGGTGGTTTCTGGGATTATGGGAAAGATGCTCCAATCACCCTGTTTGGTTGTATACAAACAAAGCTAGTGGGTGGAGTCTTATTAGAGAGTAACACCATTATTAACCACAATTACTGCTTCCCATCCCTGCATTGTATTCAGAGTGCTTACAAAATTTTGAATGGTTTACAAAAAAGAAAATCACTTGAAGATTCATGTAGAGTTGGTTTATTTGAGTGGACAAAATGGGTTGTTGGGAACACATTACCTGTGTGGATGCCTCCATCAGATTAGCTACAGCCAACCTGAGTGTTCATATACCCTCCAGGTAACCCTCTGAGCGGCTTCTTGGAGCCAGTGTGAGCACATATTTACACCAGGCCGGGCTGGCTACAGAGATTAAGGATCAGACACAGTGGGTCTGTGGGCAGCTATTCATATTGGTGGAAGTCAAGTTAAGAATTGAAAAACCCCAAGTGGAGAAAGCTAGCGTTGCCCTGTATTTAGGGTTAGTGTGGATTATGTTTCCAGCACATACAGTGCACTTCCCTGATTTATTTAATCTCCTTCAGTAAATGATAAAACCACTTTGCATTCCAGGGTAATGTACCAGCTAATGCTGATGGTCCTCCAGAAGCTTATTGGGGGATAATGACAATGCCTTAAGTTGGATTGTCAGTTTTCATTTTTCAAAGCATTTTCAATTCTCTTTATCTTCATTTATTATTGCTGTAACCTCAGAATGTAGACAGGCCAGCCACTTTAAGATATAAGAGCATCCAGGCAGCTTGTCCAAGGTCATGCATCCAAAAGCCACGCATAACAGCGATGGCAATGATATTAACTTGTATTGATCATTGTCTGTCTGCCAAGCACTGTAGCATCTGCTTTACCATCTCCTCATTCCTCGTTCTTCTCTTTTTCCATTAGACCATACTGCACTGAGAGCAAAAAGAAGTGTTTCAGATTGATCACAAGTGAATAACCCACAGGTAAACAATTAATATAAGTGTTATTATTAGTTAACTATCAAAAATCTACCCAAGCATTTGTAAAATGTCTCTGAGAAGGGATATTCACAACCATTATAAGGGAGAATTAAGTTCATATTTCTCAGGGCAGAATTTACAATAGGTTACCAATATAGAAATTGCCTCCTGTGATACAAATATTTCCTGGCCAAAATAGGAGAAAATATCTTTCTTCATATTTATTTTCTCCTTCTGCAAATAAAACCTCAGATAACCCCACAAATTAAAAAAAAATAAAAGTAGGAGTTGAGGCAATAATTTTAGTGTTGGGTTTTAATGTGCACCTATAGAGATAAAATAAAGCCTCCATTGTGTTTGCTACCATACCTGGCATATGTCTACACTTATTTCAGGTGCTGAGACATTTGTTAGGTGACATATTTGTTGTGCAGAACTCAATTATTGGTTCCCGGTGGAATGTAGTGATTTAAGAACCTTCCCTGTCAATAACCTTTAGGTGGATAAATTGGAGAAGACAGTGCCAAGTTTGAACAGTATGATCACTTAAGATTTTTCCCTGGTTACCATTTAAAAAACAAATTCTCCTCCTAGGTGTAGGTACCAAGAGTATTCGCTTTCATGTAGTTACAGTCCTTCAGGGCTCCAGGAACTCTAAGAACACAGTCCTGACATGAGATGTATCTGGCTCTTTAATGATAAGTCAATATTGAGGAAACTTATCATCTTTGATAACCATGGCTTTCATTTTTGATAATGCTTTTAAATATATATTTTTTATATTTTATTTATTTGACAGAGAGAAACACAGCTAGAGAGGGAATACAAGCAGAAGGACTGAGAGAGGGAGAAGCAGGCTTCCCACTGAGCAGGGAGTCTGATGTGGGACTCGATCCTGGGTATCCAGGATCATGATCTGAGCTGAAGGCAATCGCTTAACCAACTGAGCCACCCAGGCGCCCCAATAATGCTTTTAAAAGTATTAATTAAATGTTAAAGATCATAGATGTTTACCCTTGGCATAAGGGACTTATTAATTACGTCACTAAAGAGCCCATCTTTTCATTTCACCTAAACATATGATCAAAATGAATTTTGGATTATTATTTCACATTTCATTTTATTGGAGGGTAAAAGTCATTAGAAGTTTGCAATCTGAATAGATGAAAATCTAGTTACGAGATTGAAGCAGTGATCAAAAACCTTCCTAAAAAACAAGAGCCCAAGATCTGACAGATTCCCTGGGGAATTCTACCAAACATTCAAAGAAGAAATAACACCTATTCTCCTGAAACTGTTTCAGAAAATAGAAACAGAAGGAAAACTTCTAGACTCTTTCTATGAAGACAGCATTACTCTAATCTCCAAACCAAAAGATCCCATCAAAAAGGAGAACTTCAGACCAGTATCTCTGATGAATACGGACGCCAAGATTTTTAACAAGATCCTTGCTAATAGGACCCAACAATACATTAAAAAGATTATCCACCGTAATCAGGTGGGATTTATCCCAGGGATGCAAGGGTAGTTCAACACTCACAAATCAATCAACATGATAGAACAAATCAATAAGAGAAGAGAGAAGAATCACAGAGTACTCTCAATTGATGCAGAAAAAACATTTGACAACATATAACATCTATTTCTGGTTAAAACTCTTCAAAATATAGCGATAGAGGGAACATTCCTCAACCTCATAAAATCTATCTATGAAAAACCAACAGAAAATATCATTCTCAATGGGGAAAAACTGACAGCCTTCCCTCTGAGATCAGGAACAAGACAAGCATGCCCACTCTCACCACTACTGTTCAACATAGTGTTAGAAGTCTAGGAACAGCAATCAGACAACAGAAGGAAATAAAAGGTATTCAGCTTGGCAAAGAAGAAGTCAAACTCTCTCTGCAGATGACATGACACTCTATACGGAAAACCCAAACGACTCTATGCTCAAACTACTAGACCTCATACAACAATTCAATAATGTGGCAGGATACAAAATCAATGCACAGAAATCAGTTGTATTCTTATATACTAACAAAGAAAATATAGAAAGGGAAATCAGAGAATCGATTCCGTTTACTATAGCACCAAAAACCATAAGATACCTAGGAATAACCCTAGTCAAAGGAGTTAAGGATCTGTACTCGAGGAACTACAGAACACTCATGAAAGAAATTGAAGAAGATACAAAAAGATGGAAGAGCATCCCATGCTCATCGATCGGAAGAATAAACATTGTTAAAATGTCTATACTGCCCAGAGCAATCTATACTATTCCTGATTAAAATTCCACCAACATTTTTCAAAGTGTTGGAACAAACAATCCTAAAATTTATATGGAACCAAAAAAGACCCAGAATTGCTAAGGAATTGTTGAAGAAGAAAAACAAAGCTGGGGGTATCACATTACCTGACTTCAGGCTTTATTACAAAGCTGTGATTACCAAGACAGCATGGTACTGGCACAAAAACAGACAAATAGACCAATGGAACAGAGTAGAGTCCAGATATGGACCCACAAATCTATGGGCAAATCATCTTTGACAAAGCAGGAAAAAATATCCAGTGGAACAAAGACAGTCTCTTCAATAAATGGTGCTGGGAAAATTGGACAGCTACATATAGAAGAATAAAACTAGACCATTCTCTTACACCACACACAAAGGCAAACTCGAAATGGATGAAAGACCTCAACGTGAGACAGGAATCCATCAAAATCCTGGAGGAGAACAAGGGAGTGACCTCTTTGACATCAACCACAGCAACTCCTTTCAAGACACATCTCCAAAGGCAAAGGAAACAAAAGCAAAAATGAACTTTTGGGACTTCATCAAAATAAAAAGCTTCCGCACAGTAATGAAAACAGTCAACAAAACAAAGAGACAACCCACGGAATGGGAGAAGATATTTGCAAATGATACTACAGACAAAAGGCTGATATCCAAGATCTATAAAGAACTTTTCAAACTCAACATCCAAAAAAGAAGATGATGAACACATCAAAAAATGGGTAGGAGCCATGAAGAGCCACTTCTCCATAGAAGACATACAAATGGCTAACAGACACATGAAAAAATGTTTGTTGTCACTAGCTATCAGGGAAATTCAAATCAAAACCACACTGAGATACCACCTTACACCAGTCAGAATGGCCAAAATTAACATAACAGGAAACAAGTGTTGGAGAGGCTGCAGAAAAAGGGGAACCCTCTTACCTGTTGGTGGAAATGCAAGTTGGTGCAGCAGTTTTGGGAAACAGTATGGAGATTCCTTAAAAAATTAAAAATAGAGCTGCCCTATGACCCTGCAATTGCACTACTGGGTATTTACCCCAAAGATACAGATGTAGTGAAAAGAAGGGCCATATGCACCCCAATGTTCATCGCAGCAATGGCCACAATTGCCAAACTGTGGAAAGAGCCAAGGTGCCCATCAACAGATGAATGGATAAAGAAGATGTGGTCCATATATACAATGGAATACTATGCCTCCATCAGAAAGGATGAGTATCCAACTTTTGTAGCAACATGGACTGGATTGGAAGAGATTATGCTGAGTGAGATAAGCCCAGTAGAGAAAGTCAAGTATCACATGCCTTCACTTACTTGTGGTGCATAAAGGGTAATACAGAGGACAGTAGGAAAAGGAAAGGTAATGGGAAGTAGGGTAATTCAGGGAAGGAAATGAAACGTGAGAGACTTTGGACTCAGAAACAAACTGAGGGTCTTGGAGGGGAGGGGGTGGGTGGATGGGAGAGCCTGGTGGTGGGTACTGAGGGCACGTATTGCATGGAGCACTGGGTGTGGGGCATAAACAATCTTGAAACACTGAAAATACATAAGTAAATAAATAAATAAATAAATAAATAAATAAATAAATAAATAAATAAAAAGTTTGCCAAGGGAAAGTTTTTTTAAAAACAGTTGAAATTTTAGGACTGTTTGAAAATGACAGTATTTTAAATGTCATTAGCACTCTAGAAAGTCCGAGTGCCATATTTAAAATAGTAATCTGATGTTGAATTTGTGGTAAGCTTTTACCATATTTCAAATCAGTGTGGGATAAGGGATGAGGTATACATTAGAATATATTATAAATATAGTAATAAATATATTTTATTGGAAAATGTCAAATCAGCTTCAGAGACATTCAATTCAGAAAGTACTTAATAACTCATCATCAAAATGATGAGCATCTGAAGAAGGATAAAACCATTTGAAAATAGTGATGATAGCACTTTCAGAATTGATGGAAAATGGAGGTAAAACATCCGGCTCTTAGTTGCCATTATGTAAATGTTGTTCCTCTTCTACCCACTAACCCCCCAATACATGCTCACAAATACACCTGCCCTCTCCAGTGGTAGTCAGATACTCCTCTGTGTGAGTGCCTATCAATAGGGTATATTGGTCATTCAGAAACAAAACAAAACAAACCAGAAAAATACACTAACATTCTTTGGAAAAAAAGCATAAATAATAATTCTATAGGAGAGCTAAAATAAAATCATAGCAAAAAGAATTATAAGTGAAAAAATAGAGAAAGCAAGAAAGAAGGCAGATTCGAACAGAAATATATCAATGATTACATTAAATGTGAACTTTCCAAATGCCCAGATTAAAAGACAGAGTCTAAGCGGATTGGATAGAAAAGACAAAATCAAACTGTCTACACTGGTACAAAGACATAAGTGAAATTAAATAAATAGATAAAAGAAGATAAGACAGCCATAAAATTGCCAAAACAAGCTTGACTAGCTGCATTAATAACAGACAAGAAAACTTATGAAGGAGGAAGACAATGGACAGAGGGCCAGGTTAGTTCTCCAAGACAATAGCACAATCCTAAATGTGTACACATCTAAGAGCTCTTAAACACGTGTGGCAAAAATAACATCAATGAATAGAGGAATGCTAATTGTCTTCTCCCACTCAGCAATTGACAGAATTAGTAGATAGAAAATCCGTAAGGATATTTTAAACATTTACAAAAATTTTAAAAAGCCCTCGGAGATTGGATTCATAATGATTACCATTGCAGAAGAATAAAGAAATAGGCCTTGACATGTCTGGCTGGCTCAATCAGTGGAGCATGTGACCCTTGAACTTGGGGTTGTGATTTTGAGCCCCACGTTGGGTGTAGAACCTACTTAAAATAAAATAAATTCCCTGAAAAAAAAAAAAGAAAAAGAAATAAACTTCATAGAAAATATTAGTGACCCACTAGCCATTTAAACTAGGGAGTTAAATTTAGTAACCAAGAAAGAGATGATGTAGCTTAAATATTATGATACAGTAACTGAGAAAAATAACAGTAGGCAGTCTGCTATAGGGGGAAAAAAACCTTTCCCTTTTTCCCTGTTAGCTTTTCAGGCTGGTCTAATAATTAAATTTACAGAAGATAGAGTAACAGAAGTTACTCTACCCTGTTACTTTACCCAGTTGCTCTCTAGAGTAACAGGGACTCCCAGGCAGTTGGGCAGTTGGGCCATATACGCCGCCCCAAGCTAAGGAGAAAGGGTTAGGGTCTGAGGCTTCAGAAGGGAGGAAGACAATTCACAGGTAGACAGAAGAGCAAATCTTGGGCAAATACACATTTGGCAGGCCATCCAGCTTAGTCTTCCTGATATAAAATGTTGTCTCTGGTAAACGCTGTCTTTCTGATACAGGCTCCTTACTTATATTTTGAAAGTTTTTAGGCAGTTAAGGGAGAGGTAAAACAAAAACAAACAGACAAACAAACAATCTCAGGGCACCTGGGTGGCTCAGTCGTTAAGCATCTGCCTTTGGCTCAGGTCATGATTTCAGGGTCCTGGGATTGAGCCCCACATTGGGCTCCCTGCTCAGTGGAGAGTTTGCTTCTCCCTCTGCCTCTGCCATTTTCCCTGCTCTCTCTCTTTCTTAAATAAATAAATAACATCTTAAAAACTACAACAACAACAACAACAAAGAATACTTCATGAGTCTCAGACCATGATGATTGCCTCCAACTCAAAATAATCCACATGTCAAACTGGTACCTTTTGAGTTCATGTATTCTGTCCCCTATCATTGGGGAAGTTATTTATGAAATGAACTATCCTTTATATCAACTGATCAGAGATAATGTCTCACTCTTTCTTTGAAGTTATACTATCTTCCCCTCCAATGATTCTAACTCATAGAAAGGAAACATATTTTAGAAGTAGAGAAAATATCAAGAGACTTTATTTATAATCTTGAAATTATATAGATGTGTTTTTGTTGTTGTTACTGTTTTTCATGGTAATAAGGAGCATGTTCTCAAAAATTTCCCTACAACCAACAAAGGAAAAGAGAAGCAGGTGGCAAGGGTTAGCTGTCAGGCTCCAGAAAGAAAGACAGAGAATGGACTTTCTGATGAAATGCAAACAGGAAAGTTTTCTGGGGATGACAGAGCAAGATACAGTGTGGCCTTAGGGAGCTGATGGGAGACCTATAAAGGCGTCGGGGCTAAGGAAGCAGGAAAATGGAAATAGCAAACGTCTCTAACGGAGGAGGAGAGCCAGCAGGCAGCAGCTCATTCTTTATTGAACGATGTGAACAAGCTTTCTGTGGAATCCACTGAGAGCAGAGAAGAGCTCTTGCAGATAATAATAAAAGCAAAAACAAAAAAAAAAAGAGAGAGAGAAAAGAAAAGAAAAAAGAAAGAAAGAAAGAAAAAGAAAGTAAAGAAAGAAAGGAAATGAGAAGAGTGCTTTCTCACATGGTCGGGCTGAAATCCTGGGGAGGAAAATCAGACAGGAGATGGAAGCTATGGCATGGAGAGATGGAGAGCAAAGGAAGGTTCCCAAAGGTGCACTACAGAATTTGTGCAGGGTGACGGGTATATGAGGATTCTGAGACAGAGGAGCAAGGCAAGAACACATCCCTCCAGGCGGTCAGTGGAAGGACAGTGGAAGGACCCGGGCTCTGGAGAAGGAAAGGGAGAAAAGAAAGTGATGAAGTGAGGTATTCAAACCTCCTCGGGGCTGGGTTTAGACCCTGAGTACAAGGAGGGAGCAGGTCAAGCCAGCAGGGTGTTGTGGAGCGTCCCTGAGATCATAGCAGGATTGATCCCCAGGTCCTCCTTCTCTAAGACCACTCTGTGGGCAAGAAACCTAAGTGCCCACTTGGGACTTGGGGTTGATAGATGAGAAGTAAGTGTTTGGGGGGGAACCACAGGGAGGGCTGAGGACTGCAGGCAGATGCTACGGGACCAGCCCCCACACTGGGGCAGTGGCTGGCTCAGCAGGATGGCCAGGGGCTAAGAAGAAGCATTCCACCCTCCAGGCACAGACAAGTTCCCTGGGAGGAACCACAAGAAGCACTTTCCACTCTCAAGCACGAGCTGCATTCCCTTCCAGGCACCCACAGGAAACGCAGGACGTCTGAGATGAGAGCCTGAAGCTGCGGTGAGGTTCACACTGCCTGGACCAGAGGGAAGCAGGCAGCCCTGCAAAACCACAACCAGACTCCCCTGCCAGAAGCACATGCTTCATTCTGCATCCTCCAAGGTACCCTTGTAATGGGATGTGTTCATGGGGTACCAGTAAGGCACAGCAAGGTAATAAAATGCCAGCGAGGGCGGCATGGGACCTGCTGGCATTTTGCATGTGGGACGCTAACTGTGCGCTCAGAGTTGGCCCGCCGCACCCCAGCTGTGTTGCACGTTGTGTTTCATGGCACAGTGTAGTGAACTATTTTGTCAAGGGACATAAATGTCTACCCTATTGTCCTTTGCACAGGTGTGCAAATGAGAACATCACTGTGGCTTTAGGACAAGGTTGCATACAGGCAATAGAGCGGGAGGACATTAGCATTAAGTGCTAGTTGCAAACCTGCGCTGGGGGAAAATTACTTCTGTGCCATGCTACTGCCAGCTGATGTGGAGTCGGTGCCTTCATTCCTCTGTGCACACCAAATTGGGTGTATGTGTTGTACACACACACACACACACACACACATGCACACATACACAGTTCACACAGACATTCACGCTGACTTGCTTCTCCAGAAAGAAAGAGGAACAACAGAACTGAAAACAAATAATTAGCAAGGAAAATGAAAGCTGTGAACTGCAACAGAATTTTGTTTTTCTGATGATGGTGTAATGAACAGAACCGCAAGCTTGGTGGATCTACATGGAGGGGAGGAAATTCTGATTTAGAAATTTAATGCGTTGCCCAAATGTTATCGAGAAGAAGCTGGGACCCCCTCACAAAAATTTCAGGAATGTAGGCTATGTGTAGATAGGATATAAAGAAAACTTTTCAGGGAAAGCTGGGTGGTTCAGTCATGAGGTATCTGCCTTGGGCTCAGGTCATGATCCCAGGGTCCTGGGGTTGAGCCCCATGTCGGGTTCCCTGCTCAGTGGAAGCCTGCTTTTCCCTCTGCCGGCTGCTCCCCTGTTTTTGCTCTTTCTCTCTCTGTGTCAGATAAATAAATAAAAAAAATTTTAAAAAGATTGTTCAATGGAAAGGACAACATCAAAAGTGTTCTCCACTGCTCCACTGCAGACTTATGGAAAGAACCCTCACTGCAAGAAAAAGCATTGTAGTCCAATACAAACAAAGGAGCAAAGCAGTGAGGGAGTGCTCCGTAGACTGGCACCGGCAAAGGAGGAAAGAGAAGGACAGGTGTCCAACAGGCAGGAAGACATTCCCTGAAGCTGGCATGAAAGGAGGTGCTGAGAGGGCAGAAGGAGGTGGGGACAGATGGTGGCTGCAGCTGGAGGCAAGATTGAAACCAGTTTATGTGTGAAATTTCAAGGCAGACCTAAATGAGATGTTTTGGGAAGAGCAGGAGTAGAACAGGAAGGTAAAGCCCAGGGAAGAAACCCGGTTCCCATTTGACATCTAGACGGGAAGAGAAGTAACACAGAAAGGACTAGAAGTGGGGTCTGGGAGGTCTTCCCGCAGAGGACCTCTTGGGAAAGCACCCTGTGTGAGCAGAGCTTTGGCATAGTCAACGGCCAGGAGGAAAAGGTTAGAATGCCCAGCGAGGCAAGACAAGAAATAACTTTCACTCAGTGTAAAGCAAGGCGCTGGAAAAGAAGTTGTCCCCCTTGTCCCCTGGCAGAAACAGAACAAAGTGGAGAAGAAAATGCCTCCACTGGAGCTAAAGGCCCTGGGTGAGAGATCTCAGCATGTAGGTGGAGCACAGAAATGAAAGAAGAGCACTGGAGATGAAGCAAGCCCAGGGCCCATCCCTGCATCCCGCCCCCCTCCTCCCCCCTCAGCCTCACTCCTGCCCCAACTCAGCAACAGAGAAGCCCTCCCAAGAGGAGGGAGAGCAAAGGGGCACCTGCCTCCCAAGAAGCTCGCAGATGAGGCCCACCCCAGGGCTAGGTCACCCTGTGGACAGGCTCTAGGCCTATCCCCAAGGACCATAGAGGGGCTGAGGGGAGGGGGAGACACGAGGAGATGTTGGCCAGGGGGTCTGAAGCTGCAGTTACGTAGAACCACTCAGCCGTGCTCTGGTGTTGGCCAGGAGGACTGCAGCAAAGGGCACTGGGTTCTTTGCTGGGAGAATGCTGAGAGCAGGCTGTGGGTGCTCTCATCACACAGGAGAAAATGGGGACCACGGGAAAGGATCGTTAAAGGGCTTGACTGTGGTAATCACACTGCTGTGTCTGTGGGTACCTGCTCCCCCATTGTACCCCAAAACCACACACAGCTACACAACTTGTACTTAAGCAATAAAACATGAGTAAGACAGAGTTTTCTTAAAAGGAGAAATTGAAAAGAAAGATAAACTATGAACCATGACATCAGCAAACATTGACCCAGAAGAGGCAGAAGAAAGGATTGCCCTACAAAAAATGGCAAGAATTATAAAATCCAAAATTCATTCGTGAAAAAGTAAAATAAAACAAAAACTGAGCTCAAGTGAATTAATTTATTTAAAAGCTTTAAAAAATTGAAAATTAGAAAATTCAAATGAGCTATGTTAGCTACATTTTCTAAAACCTGGCATGAATGACTCAATCATTTAAGTCATTCTATGAAGTGCATCAGCTTAGAGAAATACAAAGAACATGTACACGATTTTTAAATTAAGCAAGGTAATGGTTGTCTTTTGGGTGTCTCTACAGGACCCGTGGGCAGGGGCCTCACAGTGGTCTGGCGGCCACAGCCCCCCGACTCATCACCCCTCTCCAAAAGGGTATGGACCCTGAGCCGGTGTGAGGTCGGTGTCCCAGGTGCTTTGTAGCCTCACAGTGGACTCCCTGTCCTCCCTTTTCATCTCAGGCCATCTCTCAAGGTGAGTTTCATCCTGGTGATAGACGAGTGAAGGGCCACGCGCTGGTCTGGTAGCTGCTGGAACAGAATATTAGAGACTGGACAAGACACCCTGACTTGTCAGAGCTCGGGAGGCTGGCCATCCCGCTTCAAGGAGCCAGCAGGTCCCGTGTCTGGTGAGGGTTCCTCCTGCCTGGTAAATGGGGTCTTCTCGCTGGGTCCTCAGGTGGAGGCAGGGCTCTTTGGGGTCTCTCTGCTGAGGACACTGACTCCGCTTGGGAGAGCTCCATGTTCATGACCCAGCCACCTCCCAGATAGTGTCACTTCCAGTGAGAGACTTCACATGTGAAATCTGGGGGAGTACTGACATCTAGCCGTTAGCCTATCACAAAGATCACTTCGGAGGAGTCCTGGCAGAGGACTGCGCAGAAGAAGGCCGTGGATGTGCGCAGGGCTCAGTGGGCACAGCACGATGATCTGGAGTGTCCAGGACACCCATCTTAGCTGTTAACCATCCCTTGGTGACCTGCGATAACATTTGCCCAACATAAGCTCAGTAGCTGGGAGAATGCTGAGAGCAGGATATCAAAGGCAAAGGGGCTTCTCAAATCTTCTTTCTTTCAAAACTTCTAGAGAGAGAATACTGATCCAGAGGATGGACAGCTTTCTCATCAAGGTGGGATGGAGAGGAGAATGGGTCTCAGATTTCACTGGAAACGAATTGCGTCACCATCAGCTGTGGCCATACTGCGGTCCCACTGGCTAGCACGACTGTACATATAGACCATGGTCAGGCATGTGTGTGTCAGGATCCCCAGGGCACCGCAGGCTCCAAGATTTGCTGGAAGAACGTACATGACCAAAGCATTGTGATGCTCACGGCCATGTTTTTCACAACAAAGGACATGACATAAAATCAGTAAAGGGAGAAGGCTGATGGACCGCAGCTCAGCAAATTCGGCTGGAGTGCCGATGTCAGATGCTCTACTCCTGCGGAAATGCACTGGACACAAAATTTCCCCGCGATGGCAGGTAACGCATTTCAAGTGTTTCCTACAGGAATGCTCATGCCGGCCTGGTTGTCATGGGGTCCTCCTGGGGAGCCCATCATGTAACCCTGCAGCACCTCTGTGACTGACCACAGTTACCGGACTCAGCAGCCCTGGGAGGACAGCAGGAGTTCACCACCAAATCTTTGTATAAACTATCTCAACACATTGGACAACACGGATCCAGGCATCCACAGCAACCCCGCTAAAGGGGAGAAAAACAAAGAAGCCCAGAATGCAGAAGTTACAAGCAAGGCAAAGAACGGAGCATTTTCCTATTGAACTATCAGGCTAAGACACATGTGTGAGATTAATGAGCGTGCTTAAGAAGGCCTTTGCGGTGCACACTCACCATGTGGTATGCAGCACTGAGTTGAGAATCATGAATTCAGAACATTTCATCCTGCCTTTCTAGCAGGTGGCCGCCCACAACCACAAAATGGAGATTTGTAGTTAGTAATGATTGCAACACTCTTTGTATTTTTATAACAAGCTAGAGGTTTTTTCCTACCTCTTTTAGCAATGTGTCCTTTCAAATAAAGATGCATGTATCTTGTTGTCAGTCTTCTCTTGATTTCTTTCTGTTTTTCTCATAATAAATTCAGGCAAATTAAATTTGATCCCAGAAACAGCCTGTGTAGAGTATGATCCCGTGTTTATTAAACTATGTTTACCTCTCTGGTTTTCTTTCTATTGCTCTAGCTAATGTGTCTGGAGAGACGCTGACATAGTTCTCTAAGTGGTGAGATTATTAGTAACGTTTTGATTTTATCTGTGTATTTTCCTTCAAGGCTTGCATCTATATTTCTTTAATGCTGATGTGGGCCATTCTTATAAAAATGCAGTGATGGATATTCCTTCCTTTCCAGATTATAGTGCATGCTCAAGGGATGAGTGTGGGAGGGAAACAGTTCTCACTTTTGATGCAGCTGAAAGATTTGCCCATTCTTTCTTGTTCTGAGTTTTTCCATTGGCGCTCCCAGGTGAAACAGCCCATCGGCCAACACCACTTTTTGGAGTGTGACTATCTGTCAGCAGGATTTGTAGTGGGTCACAAAATGCTACTTTCACATAACCTTTTGCATATTATATCTTTTTTGTGATAAATGTGTCAAGAAATAATTCCGTTTATTGTAGGCACAAAATTCTATTTCTTAGGTGAGTTGTAGTGCCTGATGAAATCCTTAAGAATGTAGGGAAGGCACACAATTTCCATTCTCCCCATAGAATGAAGAACATGAATAGCAACATAATAATTTAAATGCAATTTTGTTTTTTAATCACATTATTATTGAGCATATAATGAAAAATAAAGTATTCCAAGTGGAATAGTTTTATCAGTTCAAGTGCCTGCCTCAAGGCTAGGTATAGCATTCTCTAATCAGCAAGCTGTGTAATGAAATTTCTAGACATCTGTGTCTATAATCAGATTACCTCACCATCAATCTTGGTTGAGAAGACATTATTTCAATGCTTGGTATACATTTTTATTTACTATCTTTTCATCACTCATTTTAGTCCCTTTTCTGAACACATAAAATTTCAATGCATATTTTCACTGTTTATGAGGTAAGATAATTAGTTAAAAATGTCCCAAGTATTCACAGCATTCTAAGTTTCCATCATTTTGCTCTATGTTAAGTCACTTTATAAAGCTTGATACAAAATATGAACTGTGGTTCGGCCACAACTGAATATAGCTTCACTGATAATGGAGCCCTCGATTCTGCTAATCCTGAGTAACACAGTCCTTCACACTAATGGGATCTATCTGTCCTGCGGCTTTTATATGCTAATTCAAAATAAAATAGGCATCAGAAGTGGCTCTCAAGGTTTGCACCTGTCTGCAAGCACTGTCTGTCTTCCTGACTAACATCCTGTTTCCTGGCCCAGCTGAACCATGGCTCCTGGTGCAGGGAGAGGGTCTGGATCCCCCTCCAGAGATAGACTTCTTATAATCTGGCCTCTGGAAGACAACAAAAGGGTCTACCAACACAAGACTTTATAGCAGTAATCGTTCTCAGGCATGATGTTGTGAGGGCATAATCTATTTTTATTCTTGGCCCTTGGACTTAAAAGTTCACCCACCAGGAACTGGATCTTTGCTGTAATATAGGTGAAGACCCTATTAAGTGGAAATTAGAAAACAGGACATTTACTCCTCCCTGCTGCTTCATTTTAGTCAGTGACTCCTGAGTTGACCTCTTGTTCTTTTCCAAAAAAAAAAAAAAAAAAGAAAGAAATCAGTCCAGGCTTGATCAGCATGCATATAACATGACTAAAAATAGCTTTAGTTTATCATTTTACATGTTGCCATAAAATCAGACTTTAAATACCTATCACAAGAGATGACTATGCACATTGGTTCAGACATATGATGCTTCAGGCCCTTTGGAGGATATAAAAAGAAGCATACGCAATTTTTGTTGACACCAGCTATATAACACATTTGTGTCCCCCCCCAAATTTGAGTGGGCTCATGGATTGATTCCTACTTATCAGAGTCCAGCATGGACGCCGCTGGCAGATGGCAAGGTGGGTGTGTGGGAGCTCCTGAAGATGACCATGTGTCAGGCCAGCCGTGGGCCCAGGGTCTCAGCCCTCAGGGGGCTCGCAGCCAGCTGGGAGGGTGCACCTGTTCCCTTCCAGGGGCTGTGGTGGGCTTTGAGTTCCACGCCTGCACAATGCTGGATTTTTCTGCCCTCATCAAGACTCATGATTTCCCAGCTTTGGGAGCTGCACTCTCTTCTCCACCCAGGATCCCAAAATTCCACAGGTTTTCATTAACTTAAGGAAAGGCTGTGCGCACACTGCATAGGTTCCGTTCCCTCAGGTTGTACAAGATGCCCACTTGTGCAGTCTCTCTTACATTTTGAAATATTTTAGGCATACAAAGAAGGTAAGTAACATTATAATAAATGGCCATAGACCTACTATGTATATTTTGAGAAATATTATTTTACCATCTATGCTCTAGATTTAAAAAAATAAACCTAACAGCTTTGTCTCTGTATTCCTCCAACATCCTCTTCTATTTTCTTCCTATCTTGACCTTTCCTGAATACTTTAAAATAATCTACTTATATACACACCATAATATATGCAGAATTGGTTTTAGACTATTCAATCAGTGATATATGTGTGTATCTTTCTTCTTGCTATGGATTGAATGTCTGTGTCCCCTTGAAATTCATAGGGTGAAGCCCTAACCCCTAATGTGATGGTATTTGAAGGTGGGGTATTTGGGAAATAATTAGGTTTAGATACGATCAGGAGAGGGGAGCTGTCTCTGTGATGGGACTTGTGTCCTTATGAGAAGGGAACAGAGCCTTCTCTCCACCACATGAGGACAGAAGAAGAAGAAGGCCATCTGCCACCCAGGAAGAGACCTCATCAGACACAGAGTTGGCTGGAGCCTTGACTTCGGGTTATGACTTTTCCTCTTGGATTACTGCATTTAGGAAAATTCCTTTTTTTTTTTTTTTTTGGTTATATTTGTCCCAGACAGGTGAGGCACAAACGATTTAGCAATTCGAGCAGATTCTGTTAAATAGCCAGATGTTAAGCAGAGGACAAGCCTCCAGTGATCGATGATTCCCCCTCATTATTTGATTGCCCCTCATTTGTGCCTTGTTCATTCTAAAGCTGAGAGAGCAGAAGTGTCTTTGCAAGTGGCGCTTCAGTCATATGAGGAACAGGAGCAGCGGGGCGCGGGGTGCAGAAGCATGTCTCCGCAAAGTCAGACTGCTCCTCTAACTCAGTGGTTGGCACTCTCTCATTCCGAAATATATTTAACAGCTTCTGGAATAAAAAGATGAGACAATTTGCATTAGTTTATCAGTTTTATCTAAACACATGCTTATTGAATGCTTGACACTATTTGAAAGCTGTAGGACTTCTAAGTCAAAATATTTCTCTATAGGGGCGCCTGGGTGGCTCAGTCAGTTAAGGGACTGCCTTCAGCTCAGGTCATGATCCCGGAGCCCCAGGATCGAGCCCCACATCAGGCTCCTTGCTCGGCGGGAAGCCTGCTTCTCCCTCTCTCACTCCCCCTGTTTGTGTTCCCTCTCTGACTGTGTTTCTCTCTGTAAAATAAATAAAATCTTTAAAAAACAAAAGATTTCTCTATAAATCTACTGCACTGATGTTATAGTAATACTAGCTTCTGGCTGGTGGAGGTGAAGGGGTTATAAAAATGGGAAACTGGATCTTTCTGGATAAGTGAGGCCCATTGAATTTAAATCTCTCTCTCCCTCTCTCTGGTTTCTTTCACCTCCTAATCTTTGGCCTCTTTAAGCATAATTTTGTTTTTGAGGTGATTTAATATTATTAGTAAAGTAGTAATTCCTCAGGGTGCCTAGGTGGCTCAGTCATTAAGTGTCTGCCTTCAGCTCAGGTCATGATCCCAGAGTCCTGGGATCAAGCCCTGCTTTGGGCTCCCTGTGTCTCTCTCTGTCAAATAAATAAATAAATAAATAAATAAATAAATAAATAAATAAATAAATAAAATACTAATAAAATAAAATAAAATAAAATAATAAAACAAAATAGTAATTCCTCTACTCCCCTGGGGAAATAATTTAAACTCACTTGAAAGGGCCCAGCTCTCAGATGTGCTGAATAAATTTCTAGGCACTAAAACTAAGAAGTTACTCAGATTTATAAAAATTCCATGGGTACCAACAAAGATGGGTATGTACATAGTCCATTTTGATCCAGATAAATCATGTTCTTCCAGAGTGTGGGCACAGCACTGTGGAGGACAGAGGAACAGCTGGGAACCTGAATACTTTCGAAAGTTTCATTTGTGGAAGAAGGTCCTTGTTCTAAATAAAATGCAGAGATTGTGTAAGAGACAATATAGTGAACTAGTAACAGCATAATTTCCGAGGCCACCCTTTAATCCTCATTTCCCCGTTTCTATGAGAGGGGAGCTATGAAAACAGGCCTGATGTTATCG
Source organism: Spilogale gracilis (assembly GCA_004023965.1). NCBI lineage: Eukaryota > Metazoa > Chordata > Mammalia > Carnivora > Mephitidae > Spilogale > Spilogale gracilis. Next base: position 35,127 of record PITA01011474.1, on the reverse strand, counting down.
TTATCAGAGGATAAGAAGCTTTATGAAGTGAGACAGGATTTAATTGGTTAGATTGTGGTTAGCGTTACTAACAACTGCTTACAAATTTTTATATTTTAATGACAAAAGCATTTCACATTTGTATCACAAAATTTACATAATAATCATTTCATTTGAGAATAGAAATAAAAACTCCGCTAACAAAGTACACTGATGTTTCTCCAAGTGATGGTTTGCTTCTCTGTGTTATGAGATGTGTAATTTCAGATGTTACAGAGATTTAAAATTGTGAACCTCTAGGTACTCACTAATGGTCACTTGATCAACGACTATTATGACAATAATGTAATATTCAGGGTAATAACACTGGCACAGGGAAGATATGGTAAATCTTTATTTCCTTGGAGCATTTGTAATTAACAGTTAGTACCTGTGACTCTGCTAGTGGTCAAGCTTTCTGAGTTGAAAGTGTCTCAATTTCCCAGGCCTCATAATTGGTCCCCACAAACAAAATGCACGTGGAAGGTTGTGGGGAGGATGGAAGACAGAAAGTCAGTGGTCATGGCACGATGGACGGATCTTCCTTACTTCCAGCCTAGAGGCCTGGTGTTCCCAAATGAAGTACATTTGGTGGACTCCCGATGTCCTCAAGGCTGGAATGATCGCAAGTGCGTGGTCTGCTCATGAACAGATGCTCCACGGGGTCCTGACTGAAGAACAGTTGTTACAGCGGTCATGTGATGCGCCAGACAGACTGACATATACCACATGCCGGGATGGAGACTGAGAACCTGGGGCAGGTGTTTATCCTCCACAGAACCATGGAGACCAAGGCCAAAGAGCTCCCATCCAACAGAACTGATGTCCCAATGGTCCAAACTGGAAAGCCTGTAAGTATCGTGCTGCTCTGCCCTTTATTAAGTATTAAGGAACACAATGTAGAGTCTTTTTCTTTTTTTAAAGGTTTTATTCATTTATTTGTCAAAGAAAGAAAGAGCGCACGAGTAGGGGGGAGAGCAGCAGAGGGAGAGAGAGAAGCAGGCTCCCCACTGAGCAGGGAGCCCAATGCAGGACTCAAACCCAGGACCCTGGCACCATGACCTGAGCTGAAGGCAGACTCTTATCCGACTGAGCCACTCAGGCGTCCAAAGTGGAGTCTTTCAAATGAGACCCAAGAATCATGAATGACAATCTGAGACAAGGCCAACTTACCACTCACTACCTGCAAGACTTAGCTGTAGGAAATCATTTTATCTCTAATTGAAATAAGTTCACATCCTTCCATTATAAACAAAATGCAATCTCTTTCATACCTGCCTATCTATATTTGTAACTCATTCCTTTGCTTTGATTTGGAGATTATTCTCTGGTAATAGATTCAACTGGGGCCAATCAATTTCTGCATATGCAAAATCCAAGCTGGTTTTTCTCATAAAGAGGTAAGAATTATAACATCTGTAGTACAGGCATTTCTCCAAATAACATTATTAGGTGTGCTACAATTGAAGTTGTCAGCATTTTTCTGCCATTGAAGCATGCCGTGATTAACTACATAACTCGTTCTCACATCACCTGAATTACTGTTAAATGTTCCCTCTACGCTATCGCTCTGGAAAACATTGCGACTTGAATCCATGTGAATGGCAATGTTATTACTCAGATGAATGCTACCTGCAAATGAATATACGATGTCTCTGTTGCACAAAATAAAGCCTCTGGACCTATCAGATATTCTGAACAATCTGGGAATTTCTATTAACCTCTCACAATCTCCAACTAAACGAAAACCAGAGGCAATGATTAGTTTCTGAGTACTGCCTCTTTTGGTTGAGATAGACAGCTGGATATAATCTACCAGTACTTTTTGTGTGAAATTATTTTAGAGGTGGACTCTGCCTTCTACTTTTACTAGACCTCAAATACTCAGATTTTATTCTGTTCAGCATATACTGGTGTGTGTTTAATTTCTCCAAATGTATAGCCATTTCCTGCAGCAGGTATGACCTTGCTTTGTACTCACAGTACCCTCCAGGGACAAGATGTTCAGAGTAACAGAGATGCTCTTGGGTGCATCTGTCCAGGTAGAGGAGGAGTGGAGAGACTGGCTTTTACTTTCCACATAGGGCGTGACAAGAAAATGAAAGAAGAAAGGGCAGAGAACAAGTTCAGAGATGATAGAACACTTTTCTTATCTGCTGTCACTTGCTACCTAAGAGGGATTCCTCCTGAATCCTATGATAGAGGCAAAGGCCCCATCCTTACAGTAATATTCTCACCAAGCAATGCCTCACACATTCTTGCTCTTGGAAATTCACAAGAGCAAGCCAAACACATCAGGTAGGTGTGGAAGGAAATGAAGAAAATCAAGAGCTTGAGAAAGTGTACCCGAGTATTTATTAATGTTTCTATACTGCTATTTCAAAACACCTTAAAAGTTATCTTTTCCAAGCAAATTTTTTATGCAAAAGTAATTATAGTGTTGCACCCAAGTCGTGAGACCCCCGAAAAAGACCACCGGAGACCAGAGTCAAAGGCAAGAGGCAAGGGTCATTTATTGTCAGGTTCGAACTTGGGCCTCCGTGCGGACGTTACCCGTCTCGCTCAGAGACCCCAAGCACACTTTTAGCGCAGCTTTTATAGGTAAGGGCAAGCAAGTTACAGAGTTTCGCCAGTTACAAGCACATGATTGGTTGACATTTTCCCTAGTTTACTGGTTGCCTTATGACTGGCCTTGGCCCCCCAGCCCAGCAAACCCCAAGATGCCCGATGGTCGGGTAGGAGGCTCTGGGAATGATCACGTAGCCGCATTCCTGGGGCTAGATAGCGGGGCTCAGGGAGTGCTCTTGTAGCTATATTCCCAGAGCCAGATGGCCATCTCTCGTTCTTAGATCTGAAGGCGTGGGGAGAGTCCTTGTGGTTATAGGATGTCTATGGGGGGGGGGGCGCTGCTAGGGTTTTTCCACTTTCCCAGGGTCCAGCAAGCGAGTGTGCAGAAGCCAGGTGGCTGCTAGGGGTATAAGGCATAATGGCCCCAGTTTTATTTTTCATGTTTCTCATTTCCCCCTCTCAGTTGATCATTCTATAGTCAATCTTGACTATACACGCCTGATTCTGCCTCCTCCTGATTAATAGGTTGGTATTGGGTTCTGAGGGCCATTAGCTGAACAGCATTGACCCTGTCTTTAATGAAAGCTAGCATTTTATTTATGATGCATGGCCCTACTGTGAGGAGGACCTCATTACCCCAGTTAGGAGTCACGTTTATAATAGTACATAAGCCCTTTTTAGTTGTCGGCACCTTTCCTAGATTTATACTCCAAACTTAGTAACAGCCAAAACCCCGTTAAAATATGCCATGACCAATTTCAATTACCCAGGAAAAGGTAGAAGAAAGTTTACAATCAGAACCAATTTCATACAGATGGAAAAATTCTCACACTTTTATCATAGTAGGTGACTCAGAAGCTCCCATATTAGACAACAATAAAAGTGACAACAAGGTTAAGCCCTTTTGAGTTTTAGCTTCAGTCCATGGTCAGCAGGGTCCATCAGCGGTGGCGTCCATCCCTGGGGGGCGTGCTCATCCTCAGCTCCTTTGTAGTGGCATGCGTGAATTAAGGTCCTGATGCTTTCTACTTTCACTGCCATTGGGGTGGTCTGGATGACAGTAATAGCCCTTTCCAGTGAGGTTCTAGGTTTCCCACCTGGTGGTGGCACACCCAGACTAAATTTACATAGGGTGTGCTTCATGCCCTAAGGAGGGCAAAGGGAAGGAGATCCATCCATCCATCGCCAGTCTCAATTAGAATTAACTTTGTCAAGATCTCTTTAAGAGTCTGGTTTATTTTTACTTGTCCAGAACTCTGGAGCAGGTAGGCACAGTGTAACTTCCAATTTGTGCCCACGGCCTTGGCCAATGCTTGTGAGACTGAACTCCCAAATGCGGGGCCATTATCTGACCGTTCACCAGAGGCAACCCAAACCTAGGAATTATTTCCTCTAGCAGCTTTTTGGCTATCGTCCCTGCCATTTCGTGTTTGGTGGAGAAGGCCTCCACCCAGCCTGGAAAAGTATCCATAAAAACTAACATGTACTTGTAACACATTTTTCCTGTTTTATTTTTATAAAATCTTTCCAATAAACTTCTGGTTCCCTACTCTGCTTTCTTTTTTTCTTCCCATCCTGATTCCTCCTGCAGTCTTTGCCTGACATTGAGCACATCTATTTACCACATTCTGAGCCATACATCCTAGCTTGGAGACCTGGAACTGTTTACACACAAGTTTCTCAAGCTTGCACGTCCCTAACTGAGTGCTCTGATGGATTTGGCTCACTAGCATTTCTCCCCAGTCCTCGGGGAAGAACTATTTTTCCTGTCCTAGTTTTAGCCCAATTTTCTTTTTTATAAATAGTCCCATGTACATGGAGAGTAGCATCGGCATACCTGCTGTCCCTGTAGATGTTGGCAGCCTTACCCTTGGCCATCTGCAGTGCCCTGGTGAGCGCAATCAACTCTGCTTTTTGCAACGAGGTTCTGGGGGGCAGGGCTGCCTTTTTAGAGTTCCTGCTCAGGAGAGACCATCACAGCCTCTGCATACCTTTTTTCATCCGCTACATAGCTGCTCCTTTCTGTAGCACCACCAGGGGCCAGAAAGTCACTTTCAGTTGGTTGAGGAGGAGGGTCTGACACCCTGTTACTTAGGCATTTGCCATTGACCAGGAGGGCCATAGCAGCAACTGTCCAGATGAGCTGGCCCTGGAATCCTTCCTGTGGGTCAGACCGCTCAAAAGTAAAAAGGGGCTGAGACTCCCTTGCCAGAGGTATGCAGAAAACACATCCTGGAGATCTAGGACAGTAGACACAGTTCTCTTGGGGCCCAGGAGGGAGAGTAGGGTACAGGGGTTAGGCACAGTTGGATGGGTATCTTCTGATCCCTTGTTTTGCTCCCCAGGGCAGGGAGTACTGTCAGACGTGAACAGCCGAATTGGTTGTTGTTTATTGTACCAGTACTGGAGGCAGTCCCTCGGCCAGGCCAGAAGGCTTTTTCACTGCCCAGATTTCAGGAAATTCGACCTGCAGGGATAAGGCCTCCTCCCCTCTCTCTCTCTGGTTTTGAGACTGAATTTTAAAGGTGTTTATTCCCTACTGTCACAAGCATCTGCTCAGTGGGTTGCCTCAAAGTCTTTTTGTGCCATTTGCCCTTTGTACCCCAGTTTTCTCTCCAGATAATTTTTCCATAGGACTTAGCAACAATGAAAATTGGGCTCCCCGGTGTCATTAAAAAGTCAATTGATTTTTCCTTTATCTTAACTTTAACTCAAGGTTTGGGGTGGGGTTCCGAACCAGGGCTCCTCCCCTTCAGTCTTAGGTGGCCAGCATTGTCGTTTTCTTCTTAGGGCATTCCTTAGCCCAGTGTCTTTTTTTTTTTCTTGCAGTAAGCACACTGATCTGAATCTAAGTCTTAGCTTTTGCTTTTCCCCTGTTTAAGCTTTTCTTTCCATTGACCATCTCCTATTTGTCTCTTTCCCTCTTCTACTTGCCTCTGACAATTTCCTAACTGTCTCTGATCATCTCCTATCTGCCTCTCTGGTTTTCGGGTGCCTCAGGGTCAATCGGGCTGCACATTTTATAGGCTTTAATAAGTCTTTCCACAAAAGCTCCTGGGGACTCATTTTTACTTTGAGTCACCATACTAATCTCAGATAAACTTATGGGCCTTCTTAGAGCGGCCCGGAGTCCCCCCAACAGAGCCTGGTGGTAGAAATGGAGACTCTCCCTACCTTTACATGAATCCACTTGCAGATGAAACTCATTTTTCAAGATAATCACAATTGTAAAAACTCAGAAACAGATATTACCAATGATCCAATTTGAGAGTTACCACAATAGGACTGATAAGGAAGCTTAGGTTTTTATGACACACAAACATTTCAGTAGTCAGAACACTCAAATGACGATCTTGTACTAGTGCATTAAAACTTTAGGTAGGACACATTACCTCCAGAATAGTCATAGCACTCATTTAAATGTAACCCGAAACTTTTTATTTGTTTAACAGTACTTCCCAAGCTACTTAGTAAACCAAATAAAAGGCCTAATAAATTAAGAAAACTTCATTCATGATTTAAATCTCAGGAAGTATGGTAAAACATTACAGTTTTAGAGCACAAGCCTAAATAGGATTAGATGTAAATCACAGAAACTGGTTTCTCCTGGCAGGCAGAGAGAGAGCAACTGTTTACATTTTTTTTTTTATCAAGAGCAGACCAACATTGAGAGAAAATCTTGCCCTTTGAACAAAGAGAAGGCAGTTTTAATTTTATTTTTTAAAACCTATTCATTTCAATCTAGGTCCATACCGACCACATTTAAAATTCTGTTTCAAAGTTTTCCCTTCACAAACCTTTTTTTTTACAACTTTTCTTTGCATTCGAATTTTGTCCCACACCATTTTTTTTTTCAAACAACCATTTTATTTAGGACAAAACTACCTTTTTTTTTGTTAAAGTCCAATGTCAACCACCTTCCCAAAAAGAGACCGAGGACGCTCAGGACAATGTAAATCAAACGGCGAGGTTTACTTCTAGCTAGCTAGGGTCCAAGCATCTGAAATGCCCACACATTCCAGGAACTGGGCAAGGAAGCAAGATGCACAGATGGTTCTTTGACTTAACTGCCCTCCTTTGATAACCACAGGCCTTGTAAAGGCATCAATCACCCAGAGGTCTTAGATATGTAGAGGTCTAAATCACCAGGGAGTTTCACAGCCTGTTATGCTGGCCTTGAGGCTAAGCAGGCCCTAACACTTTTACCTTCAACAAAAATGCACTTCCTTTTTTTTTTTCCTATCATTTTTATTCACAGTCAGCAGAATTTTGCACTCTTTAGAAACCTTAATCTCCAGCGAAGACCAATGAGTAACCAATTGTAAACTGTTACACCAGAATTCAGTTTTCCCCGTTGGGCCGCCCGCCAGAGTCTCCTGCTCATGCTGGGCGGAGTTGCCGGGGCCTGGGCTCTGACACCCGCGCAGGGCCCACCAAGCCTCAGCCATGGCCATTTTCCTCCTGTGGGCCTCTGGGCCCCCGGGCGTAGGTTCCCACCAATCAGTGGGTCCTGTGGCCGCAGTACAGCACCTGACAGCTCAGAGTGCTGCTGCCTCTCCGGCCAGAAGTGCACAATCTGGGATAGTGGGTTCACTGGGCTTCCCTCCCATTGTGAACGGTGTCTCAGACAAAGGGTGGGACACTCTCAGATGCTGTCTTGCTCGCGTCCCCCGCGGGAACTTCGGGGCGTCTTAGCTAAGGTCTGTCCGTATAAACCCCGGACCAGGTTACCCCCGTGGGGGTAAATGACCGTTATGCCATATGACGCCCCGCGAGACTCAGGGTGCAGCCCATTCAGACTCCGTAGCCGAAGCGGTGGAGCCGTACAGACACACTCACACACTCAGGCACTCTTTACATTCAGACAGGTTGGACATCCCTCCTGGGTGCCCCAGACTAATGGGGGGTGATCAGGCCCCCTTTTAATCCACACCAGGACACAAACAGTTAAGACAATTAACAAGGACACAATCAGCCCAAAGGGATGAAAAGTAACCTTCGGGAGCTAGAAGTGGGGGCCAGGCAAGTTTTGGCCTCCGATGGCAGGAGCAGGATTTTTTTTTTTTCTTTGCTGGCCAGGGTGAATCTGAAAGTGAAACAGGTAAGGAAACACAATTCGCAGGTGCAGGGAACACCGAACACAGAAACACAATTTGCAGGCGTGCTTCAGACCATTCCATGGCTAATCAGATGGGCTGGGTTAACAGCCCCAGGAAGGCACACTTCAGGCCGCTTCACGGCTAATCAGATGGCTGGGTTAACTAACAGCCCCAGGGGTCAGGAGGACGTCTCCTACCAGCCCACTGGCAGCCTTATAGCGCGTCCACCAGGACCATTTGCCAGTTTCAGATTCAGACCTCCCAAGAGACGACAGACAACAGAGACAGAGCCGGCTCACTTACCAATCGGTTTTCAGCGACCCATTGACTAGTTGTTCGGTGGGCCTGGGGGTATCCCGGGATGAGCCCCAAAATGTTGCACCCAAGTCGTGAGACCCCCGGAGACCAGAGTCAAAGGCAAGAGGCAAGGGTCATTTATTGTCAGGTTCGAACCTGGGCCTCCGTGCGGACATTACCCATCACGCTCAGAGACCCCAAGCACACTTTTAGCGCAGCTTTTATAGGTAAGGGCAAACAAGTTACAGAGTTTCGCCAGTTACAAGCACATGATTGGTTGACATTTTCCCTAGTTTACTGGTTGCCTTACGACTGGCCTTGGCCCCCCAGCCCAGCAAACCCCAAGATGCCCGATGGTCGGGTAGGAGGCTCTAGGAGTGATCACGTAGCCGCATTCCTGGGGCTAGATAGCCAGGCTCAGGGAGTGCTCTAGTAGCTATATTCCCGGAGCCAGATGGCCATCTCTCTTTCTTAGATCTGAAGGCGTGGGGAGAGTCCT
>PITA01011474.1:0-26546 GCA_004023965.1 Spilogale gracilis | reverse complement strand
TACATCATGATGGAGATGTTGATGATGGTGGATATTGTGCATAATGGCAGAACAAGGTCAAGAACAGGAAACTACATTGGAACATGCACAGAAAGTGTTGGGAGAGGACATTGTTGCCTTGTTCTTCATTGTGGAGGGAAAGAATACAGGCTCTAACTGTTAGATATGATGTCAGCTGTGGGTTAATATAGATTATTGTTACCAAGGTGAGAAAGTCCCTCTGTCACTGTCTCAAGAGTTTGTGTTGAAAGTATTGAACTCTGTCAAACACGTGTTCTGCTCTGAATGATAAAATCTTGAGGGTTTTTTTTGGATGTCTGATATGATGAATTGTGTAGATTGATTTTCAAATATTGAAGCATTCCATATACCTGGAATATATCGCCCATGATAGTTGATCTGGGAAAATTCTGTTGTGTTTGTTGGGAATGATTCTGTCCAACTTCATGACAGCTATTGGCCTGTAGGATTATTTTGTTTTGTTGTGATTGGTCTGTATGTTTAGCCTCAAGGTAGTCCTGGCCTCTTAAGATAATAATAGGAATTATCCTTCCATCTAACAGTTTCTAGGAGACACTGTGTAAGATGACTGTTCATTTCTCTTGTTGCAATGTCTGGTAACATTATCCAGTGAGATCATCTGAGCTTGGAAAATGGCATCAGCATTTGCGCCTTCTTGGTCCATTGCACGCCACTCAAGTGTAGCTTTGAATATAAATGTAGTTAAATATTGGAATCCATTAAAGAAAAGCTCCAAGAATATTTCTTTTTTTAAAGATGATGGAGTAAACTTGAGTTCCCTCCTCTGTAATTCACCTTCACTAAAGACATATGAATCTCAGGGAAGGAGAAATGGAAACACTGTTAGACCTCAGCACACAAAAGGCTTGAATCACAAAGGTAACAACAAATGTGAGAGAGAAATAGAATCCACGGAATCTTGAAGTTTCAAAGAGACCAACTGTGAGTTTGGCAACACTGCAAAGCAGAAACAAACCATCTGAGCTCATGCAAAGTAACACTTATGACAGAAATTAGCTTCATTAAGAAAGCTCGAGGAAGAAACTTACTCTTTTCTCCTTCTCTGCTAATCTTTTTATATTTTCATTTCAGTAGCACAAATAATATTTGAGCAGATAATAACTGTGTTTTATCTGGTGGGGCTTCATTCCTTAGTTATGAAAAAAGGATTTATTTAGCCTAAAAATGCATCCCAATTATGTATTATATATAATTGTATAATATGCATTTATATTTACTAACAAATACATAATTTATATATTTTTATAGATGATAATTATATATGGTTTCTCTTTACTGGATATTTACCTCCATTGCATAAACAAGGGCCTGGTGCCTTCTAAACACTACCCCCTCCCCCGCGCTTCTAATTCTGCAGAAGTGTGGCTGAACTTCGGTGAGTTTGGACCATGTACAGAAAAGCATCAGTGGCAGCACGGGTCACAAGAGGCAGCTAGTTTAGGATTCTCTTGGAACATTCCCTTATCGTGTTCATTTATTTGTAGTTGGGAGAGGTTGTGAAAGTTACAAGGATGGGCTCTCAGGATACTTTAACCTTATATATGAGTTATACCTGTTCCATTTTATTTTATTTTATTTTAGCAAAGATTTTATTTATTTGACAGAAAGAAACACAGCTAGATAGGGAACACAAGCAGGGGAAGTGAGAGAGGGAGAAGCAGGCTCCCCACTGAACAGGGAGCCTAATGCAGGGCTCGATCTTAGGACTCCAGGATCATGACCTGAGCTGAAGGCAGATGCTTAAAGACTGAGCCCCCTAGGCACCCCAAACTTGTTCAATTTTAATTAATAATGGCTTTTGTAGCAAAAAGTTGATGGGAGATTTAGACTCTATATCCCAAAACTTGGAGGAACTCTAGAGGTAACTTATCCCATGCTTCTCTTCATTCTCATTTGCATATAATTCACAGCTACTATCCTTCTGACTGCAAAAATTTATTTTTTTCTCCTCTGCTCTTTTTCTTGATGATATTTCCAAGAACATAGAGATTCTCCTCTCCTCGTGCCTGGTTTGCATTTCTCCATGACTGGACCACCTTCAAGCAGTCCATGGGGCACACAAGCAACAGCCCTTTGTGCACTATAGTGTCTTTCTGGAGATCTGGGTCATTTAGGAAAAGGAATCTGGAAAAAAATAGAGAAACTTAGAAGGAAAAAAAAATGGTATAGAACCATTTTAACATTAATTGTGTCCAGGCACAATGGGTTTCTGAGCAGATCAGAGGTCTCAGTGATCTAGTCTACACCATAGGAGGGGATTTTTCCAAAATTTTTTCTGGTGAAATATTAGACTGTTAACCTAAGAGGCTTTGGAGGATCAGAAGCATTTTTTTTTAAGATTTTATTTATTTATTTATTTAACAGAGAAAGAGATCACAAGCAAGCAGAGAGGCAGGCAGAGAGAGAGGAGGAAGCAGGCTCCCCGCCAAGCAAAGAGCCTGATGTGGGCCCGATCCCAGGACCCTGAGATCACGAAGGCAGAGGCTTTAACCCACTGAGCCTCCCAGGAGCCTGGATCAGAAGCATTTTAATGAGATTCAGCCACACTACATTGTCTATGCTATGAAACCTAAAGAAAGAAAGGTCAACAGAAATAAATATTAAAATACTAGTGTCTGGACAAATGGTAAATTCTGAATTTTAGGGGATAAAGTGTTCTAGCATGTAATACTTCTTTTAATCTCAATATTAATTATTGTTTCCTATTGAAATCTCTACATTATGCTGAAGTTTGATTTTTTATTTATACATTTTAGGATGCATTATCTGACTACTAAATTTTTCATGTTTATTTTCCATATTGTAGATGGTACATTCTAATTTTTATTTAGTTATGACTTTGACCCTAGATACGGTGCTTCCCATAAAATTACAATATACTAAAATTTCGGCAGTTTCAGTCAAGGCCAACATGTAAGGACATTAAACCTGTTTCCACTGTCAAAAGGTATCCAAAGGCAGTTTCTACAAACAGATGTTTCAAGTGACCCAGCAATCCCTCCGCCTCTTTGGAGGCTGGCTGTTCGGAGTCACCAATCACAGGGCCCATCCCTGCTCGCCCTTGCCCCAGAAACGACCTAGAGTAGTACTAGTGCAATATTTCATCATCTCTATCCTTAGCATAATGAAATACTGCTTTGATGTTTATTCTCTGCAAATGTAGCAGAAGCCCAGTCAGCGGCCAGACCTAATAAAGTGCATTTGTACCTGCTAGGTGGGCATTCCCTTGATCAATTTCTCTTCTATTGCAGCATGTGTCATGTGCTGGGGAAGAAAAGGGAGCTGCGGAAACACCATCTGCCACGAGAAGGACAAGGAAGCAGTCCATTCACGGCACTTGTATCCAGGAACGCTGCCAGGTGGAGCGTGTGTAACAGTGTGGCAGGAATTTGCACGCCCAGCATGCTCAGCCATCCTGTGGATATGGGATGAGCATGGGTGTTCCTGGTGCCCTGGCCCTTATCAGAACCCAAGTTTGCTAATACCCCTGGACGTGTGTGGTGTAAGGGTCACCCACAGGGCTTACATGGCGCTGGCTGTTGTTACAAAGACTGAAGAGAACCCGGAAAGGTTTGTTTGTTTCTCTTAGAACTTTGTACATTTTTTTCTTGTTAAAGATAGAGGGTTGTGGGCACCTGGGTGCCTTAGTTGGTTAAGCACTAACTTGGGTTCAGGTCATGATCTCAGGGTCCTAGGATGAAGGCCTGTGGTGGGCTCTACATTGGGTGCAGAGTCTGCTTGAGATTCTCTCTCTCCCTCTCCCTCTATTCCTACTCCTGCTCATGCACTATCTCTCTCTCTCTAATAAATAATCTTTAAAAACAAAATACAGGGTTTTAATGTTTTTCATGCTATGCTCAGAAAATGTTGACCTCGTAGAATGCAATATACTTTAGATGTTAAGTATAAATCCAACGTGAGATGTATCAGTGATGTGAGCTCTGACTATGCAAGCAAATTAGGGTAACACACTGTATTAACCAGGAAATGCAGAAGTGATGATATGCCTACTATTTAATTAAATCAACAATTATTAAGTATTGTATACTGGAAGCAACTCTCCTGGGACAGTTCTAAGGTAGTATGCTTCTATTTCAATTGTATGTTAATTTCTATGTCTTCCAGTTCATGGGGGTAAGCTCAGAAGAATCTCATGCCATGTTTTTGAAAAATTCATGTATGTTATGTATTCAGGATTTCTTTTAGCTGAATATAGATTTTTAAAACTAACAACAGTTATCTGCATAACTCATTTCATTTCTTCTGATTGGATGAAAGCCCAGTGAGCCTTGACTTAGAGTGTGGCACACTCGGTCCATTCTTTGGGAGCTCCTGCTTTGCAACTTCTCTTAATAATGTGGCCCAGACACAAAATGATTTCCATAAAATGGGAAACTGGTAGCCTCAGACTTCGCCCTGGTGTTGGCCAGAACTGAGCCTGTCCCAAGGAACTTGAGTCTGTGATAACAGGAAATGGAAGGAACTGTGCCTTCTGATTTCCTACCCTCAACATTTGACAATATGTAGGTTTTGTACGAAGGGGACTCTGGTGACCTGCTGAGAGAGGAGGTCGGTGTCTGTTGGAAATGGGCCAGATTTGGTGTGTGGAGGCTGCAGTATCCTTCTCATTCTTGCAAAATGCCACAAATTTTCTCAGGGAACCAAACTTCTTGTCACGGCATTTTTCTATTCCCCAGCATCACTGAGGATGTCTTGCCAAAAAATATGCAAAGAAATGTGAATTAATTGGCTTTTATGATACAGTATCTTTTATCTATATAGACTGCAAGGGGACAGGAAGATGTATGTATATAATATCTTCACCGCGATGGCTCAGAAATTTACCTCTGATTCCTGCCTCTCCACTGAGCTCCTACTGGACATTTCCCCTCTCGTGCTTTTCCAATAAAACTTAAAACATGAAAAAGCAAATTCTTAATTCACTGGCATTGATCCAATTGCTCAGGAAAAACTCCTTTCAGGTTAAATCTGAGTTCAGCTCCCACACGTTCTTGCTGTGCTGGAGTATATGTACCCTTGCACACACAGTGTAGACGAGTCTGGGATTCCTGCAGCTCCCACACAGAATTGAGGCATCCCCTTCTCTGGTTCCCATCCCTCATCTGCTCCTTGCTGATCCCACCCCTGCCCCTCCACCCCAGCTTCCTGCCTACTGCATGCTGCTTGCTTTCCCCTCTTCCTGTGACCTCCACCTGAATCTCTGTATGGTCCCTGGCCAGTCCAACCAAAGGTATCCACCTTGTTCTGCTACTTGCTCCCCTTATTTGTAATTAAATTTAATTTTGCACAAATTACATTTGATTGTTGTGGGTTTTGCTACTAGAGTGTGAGTTCTATTAGGACTGGAGCCCATCTGTGTTGTTTCTTGCTTTACCACTGCCACTGGGAATGGGCAGGACCAGTGTGTGTGCTTGATCCGCACACAGCAAGTGCTCCGTGAGGGTTTGCTTGGAAGGAATGAGTGCAGGAAAGCAGACCTAAGCTACCTCAACTAGTAAAAGCAACACAAGAAAAAAAAATCTATCATGAGCGACTGGCAGTATGTCTATGTTCAACATTTTGAGATTGTACTGCAATCACTGAATCTTAAAATTTCAGAAGCAGTCAGATATTTTGTTTCTAATTAGACTTCAACTCCCTCCTTCATGGGTGAACTGTCACCTCACAAACACTTCCTTCCTCATGACTTATGCTGAGATCTTTTCCAAATTCTTGGAAAGCCGCAGGCGATGAAACAATTGTTGACTTTCAGTGGACATTCCATTTCAAACACACATACAGGACCCGTATCTGATGTCCCCAAGTTAGTGGGACATACTTCCCACTCTGGGGTCTCTCTGTATGTGCCATCTCCTGCTTCCCTTCATTTGGGGGTTTAGCTGGATTGTATCCTTCTTTGTCATCCCTCTACCTACTTTGCTGTTCAGTAAACTCTACGAGATATTCTTGTATGACATGTTTTTAATGACTGTGTTAGTTGAGCATTAATATTTAATACAATTCTATAGTCACATAGGGTCAAGAGCTATCAAATGCATATATAGATCATACATATAAGAGGTACAGACTTCTAGTTATAAAATAAATGTCACAGGCATAGAGGACATAATCAGTAATATTATAATATGGTTGTATGCCTACTATATGGTGAGCGTGTTGAAATGCATGAAATTGATGAATCTCTGTGTTTACACCAGAAACTAATATAGCACTGTATGTCAACCATACTTCAATTTAAAAAAAAATAACCATAATATACATACTCTATAAACTCAGGGATTGTTGGTGTTTATATCCGTATCTCAAGTATCCGATATGATCTAAGCGTGATTTAATTATTCACACAGGTTTTATATAATCAATTTTTATTTTAATTGACAATCCTTCCATACACCCCTGTTTCAGGATATGATTCTAATTGGGTTAAACTTCAAAATGCAAAATAATATAATTAATTACACTAAGCTTCAGTTAAAAATCTGTATTCATGGGGCGACTGGGTGGCTCAGTTGGTTAAGCGACTGCCTTCAGCTCAGGTCATGATCCTGGAGACGGGGGATCCAGTCCCACATCAGGCTCCCTGCTTGGCAGGAAGCCTGCTTCTTCCTTTCTCACTCCCCCTGCTTGTGTTCCCTCTCTAGCTGTGCTTCTCACTGTAAAATAAATAAAAATCTTTAAAAAAAAAATCTGTATTCATTCTAGCCTACTGGCCATGCACCTGATCACAATAATTGTACAATGGAGGGGCCTGAGGGGGTGATTCCTGCATATTTAAATTGATTTATTTCTTTTAGTTAATTAGGAAAAGCCATTTGGGGTGGGAGGGAAATCTCCTATGGACTGACCCTTGAATCAGTATTTCAGATTAGATTAGGAATACATGCACCACTTACAATTTTTCAGTGGAGGACATCTGGCTCTGGTGCGTGGGGTCACGTGACCGGGTACTGACAGATGATTACGTGACCGGGTGTAGACGGAAATAAGAGCTACCACCTCCCGTGCGGGTTTTACCACCTGAACTTCCGGCTAGGACCACCCTGCACAGCCCAGACCTTCTACTACAAAAGGCCAAAGGGAAAGCAGAAGAGCATCCCCTGTTTCAGCCATCAGGAACTCTGGGGAGTGCTCACCCCATTTGTGTGTCTTTCTCACTCTGGAAGAAAGAAAGAAGACACAGATACGTTGCCTTGGGTTTTGCCAGCACGTACAATCCACACCATGCTCCCTGTTCCTGTTCCGACCTAAGAAAGAAGGGTATCAGTTAGGCTACTCCTGAAATATGTTCCTCTAACACAAATCCCTCTTTGAACTTTAGATCCATTTAAAGAGGATCAGGAGCGAGTGTATATGGGTGAACGGACCTTCTGTAGACTCAAAAATGGTCATGAAATTGTTCCTCCCTCTACCCCTTGTCAGGGCGGCCAGCACATGTGCCTTTCTCAGCCAGTCATGCAGAGATCCCTGGGATCTCCACAGATTCCCATGATTCCATTACTAAGTACACAAGACAGAGGATACCACAGAGTGTCTATACATACACACTGCCTTTCCTCTATAAAAATAAAACTTTCCAAAGATGGGTTTACCCTCATTTTCACTTTTGTTGGGTGGTGAGTGATGTTACATTGTGAAAAGCTGGATGGCACCTGCCCAAACTCCTAAGCTAATGATCCAGGAGAAACAAGAATGCATTTTCTTAAGGAATTATGATCCAATGGCTATGCATTTAAACTTTGAAAACATCGGTGTCCATGTCATTACCTAAAAGAAAAGCGGTTCTCAAATAGTGTGGAGATTGGATCATCACTGGAATTATGAGCGACCTTGAGCTGGCAGGAAGGTACCAAAGGGAAGAAGGGAGCTACTAAATGTATGAGTTGGTACAAGTGTGACGAAATTGCTCTGCAGGTCTGCTTTAATGATATGTAGACTGAACTACATGTTTCCTTCAATCTCTCTCTATATAAAATATAATTAATAAAAAAAAAAAGAGAGTTGTAATACCTGGAAATTTACTGTAATAGAACAGAATAAGCCCCAAATGAAATAAAGCACCTATTAGCCAATATGGATGTATGGACTGATGGATTCAGAATATGTTGTGAAGTTGGCCAAACATGAAGGCATACAAAAGCCCTTGAATAAAGTGAACGCAGAGACCAGGGCCCAGTAAGCTCCCAGGTGAGGGGGTCTTGGGATCTGATAGAGTGGAGTGGCAGCAACTCTCCTTCTGTGTTGCTGTCAATGCAAATGAGTCCTGCCTTGGAAGACAGCTTGGCAGTTTCTTACAGAACTAAGCACAGTCTTGCTGTATAACACAGCAACCTAGGTCTTTACCCAAATGACTTGAAAACTCATGGGCACACAGAACTTACACGTGAATGTTTCCAGCAGCTGGGACTGGGAATCAATCAAGATGCCCTTCAGCAGGTGATGGATGCATAAATTGGGGTCCATCCAGGCAGGGGAATGAATATTCTTTAGAGCTAAAAAGAAATAATCAGGCCATGAGAGACATGGAGGAACTGTAAATGCACATCACTGAGTGAAAGAAACCAGTCTGAACAGGTAGCAAACTGTATGATTCCAACCTACAACATTCTGGAAAAGATAAAACTATGGAGACAGGAAAAAGATCAGTCATTGCTCATGGTTTGAGGGGAAGGGGGAAGATGACTCCATCGAGCAGAGGGTTTTTAGAGCAGTGAAAACACTGTATGATGCTATACTGGTGGGTACAGGACATTGTATATCTGTCCAGATCCACAGAACAAACCACACAAAGAGTGACCCAGGTATAGACTATGGGCTCTGGGTGATGAGGATGTGTCCGGGTGGATTCCTCTGTGGTGACAAATGGCCCATCTAGTGGGTGAGACATATACATAGGGTAGGACACTGTGAGGGAGCATATTTACCTTCCTCCCAATTTTGCTCAAAGAAAATAAAATCTCTCTTTTTTTTTTTTTAAATAAGATTGAGTTTGAAACAGCTTCAGGAGAAGAGGTATTATTTTTTTTTTTGAATGTTTGGTAGAATTCTCCAGGGAATCCATCAGGCTTTGGACTCTTACTTTGGGAGGTTCTTGATCACTACTTCAATCTCATTACTAGATATTTGGTCTATTTAGGTTGTCAAATTCTTCCTGGTTTGGTCTTAGAAGTTTATAGATTTCCAGGAATGCATCCATTTCTTCTAGGTTGCTTAACTTCTTGGCATATAACTGTTGATAATAATTTCTTTATTTTTTATTTTTTATTTTTTATTGATGATAATTTCTGATGATTATTTCTATTTCCTTGATGTCACTCATGATCTCTCCCCTTTCATTCATAATTTTATTAATTTTGGTTCTCTCTGTTTCCTTTTAGATTAGCTTGGCCAGTGGTTTATCAATCTTATTAATTTTTTCAAAGAACCAACTTCTAGTTTCATTGATGTGTTCTACTGTATCTCTAGTTACTAATTCATTGATCTCTGCTCTATTAATTATTTCCCTTCTTGTTTGTGGCATTGACTTAATTTGTTGTTGATTTTCCAGCTCTTTAAGGTGT
This sequence comes from Spilogale gracilis, assembly GCA_004023965.1. Lineage (NCBI taxonomy): Eukaryota > Metazoa > Chordata > Mammalia > Carnivora > Mephitidae > Spilogale > Spilogale gracilis. The sequence goes on along the minus strand of PITA01011474.1, from coordinate 16,926 downwards.
AAAGAGAGTTGATGTATTGGGATTTTTCAGTTTTTTTTGAGTGAGGCTTGGATGGCTATGTATTTACCCCTTAGGACTGTAGGACTGCCTTTGCCATGTCCCATAGGTTTTGGGCTTAGGAGTCTACATTCTCACTGGTTTCCATGAGTTGTTTAAGTTTTTGTTGATTTCCTGATTCATCCAAATATTCTTGAGCAGGATGGTCTTTAGCTCCCAAGTGTTTGAATTCCTTCTAAACTTTTTCTTGTGGTAGAGACAGAAGGAAAACTTCCAGGTTCTTTCTATGAAGCTGGAATCACATTGATCCCCCAAATAGGTAGACACCCTATCAAAAAGGAGAAATCCAGACCCATAACTCTGATGAATATGGAAGCCAATATTCTCAACCAGATCCTAGCTAAGAAGATCCAACAATGTATTAAAAAGATTATCCACCATGACCAAGTGGGATTTATCCCTGGGATACAACCAAGGATGGTTCAACATTTGCAAGTCAATCAATGTGATAGAACAAATAAATAAGAGAAGAGAGAAGAACCACATGGTCCTCTCAATTGATGCAGAAAAATGCATTTGACAAAATACAGCATCTTTTCCTGATTGAAACTCTTCAGAGTATAATGATAGAGGGAACATTCCTCAACCTCATAAAATCCAAATATGAACAACCAAGAACTAATATCATTCTCAATGGGGAAAAGCTAAGAGCCTTCCCATTGAAATCAGGAACATGACAAGGATGCCCACTCTCACCACTGTTGTTCAACATAGTAACAGAAGTCCTAGCAACAGCATTCAGACAACAAAAAGAAATAAAAGGTATTCAAATTGGCAAAGAGGAAGTCAAACTCTCTCTCTCTTTGCAGATGACATGATACTTTACGTGGAAAGCCCAAAAGATTCCACCCCCAATTACTAGAACACATACAGCAATTTTAGTAATGTGGCAGCATACAAAATCAATGCACAGAAATCAGTTGCTTTCTTATATACTAACAATGAAACTATACAAAGGGAAATTAGAGAATCAATTCCATGTACTACAGCATCAAGAACTGTAAGACACCTTGGAAAAAACCTAACCAAAGAGGTGAAGGATCTGTACTCAAGAAACTATAGAACACTCATGAAAGAAATTGAAGAAGACACAAAAAGATGGAAAAATATTCCATGGCCATGGATCAGGAGAATAAACATTGTTAAAATGTCTATACTGCCCAGAGCAATCTATAATTTCAATGCTACCCCAATCAAAATACCAACCAAAATACTAGTGGCATTTTTCAAAGTGCTGGAACAAACAATCCAATTCTGGAACCAGAAAAGACCCTGAATCTCTAAGAAAGTGTTGAAAAAGAAAAACCAAGCTTGATGCATCACATTGCCTGATTTCAAGCTTTATTACAAAGCTGTGATCACCAAGGCAGCATGGTATTGGCACAAAAACAGACACATAGATCAATGGAACAGAGTGGAAAGTCAAGGTATGGACTCGTAACTCCATGGTCAAATGATCTTCGACAAAGCAGGAAAAAATATCCAGTGGAAAAAAGACAGTCTCTTCAATAAATGGTCCTGGGAAAATTGAACAGCTACGTATAGAAGAATGAAACTCAACAATTCTCTTACATCATATACAAATATAAACTCAAAATGGATGAAAGACTTCGACATGAGACAGGAATCCATCAAAATCCTAGAGAACATAGGCAGTAATTTCTTCAACAACAGCCACTACAACTTCTTTTAAGATATGTCTCCAAAGGCAAGGAAAACAAAGGCAAAAACGAACTTTTGGAACTTCATCAAGATAAAAGCTTCTGGGGTCCCAGGGTGGCTCAGTCGTTAAGCATCTGCCTTCAGCTCAGGTCATAGTCCTAGGGTCCTGGGATCAAGCCCTGCATCTGGCTCCCTGCTCAGAGGGAAGCCTGTTTCTCACTCTCTCACTCCCTCTGTTTATGTTCCCTCTCTAGCTGTATCTCTCTCTGTCAAATAAATAAATAAAATCTTAAAAAAAAAAAAGATAAAAGCTTCTGCACACCAAAGAAAAAAAACAGTCAACAAAATTAAGTAGAAACCCACAGAATGGGAGAAGATGTTCACCAATGACACTACAAAGGACTGATATCCAAGATTTATAAAGAACTCAAATTCAACACCCAAAAAACAGGTGATTGTATCAAAAAATGGGCAGAAGACATGCATAGACACTTCTGCAAAGAAGACATACAAATGGCTAACAGACACATGAAAAAATGTTCATCATCATTAGCCATCAGGGAAATTCAAAGCAAAACCACATTGAGATACCACCTTACACCAGTTAGAATGGCAAAGATCAACAAGACAGAAACAACAAATGTTGGAGAGGATGTGGAGAAAGGGGAACCCTCTTACACTGTTGGTGGGAATGCAAGTTGGTGCAGCCACTTTGGAAAACAGCATGGAAATTCCTCAAAATATTGAAAATAGAGCTACTGTATTACCTGGAAATTGCTCTACTGGGTATTTACCCCAAAGATACAGATGTAGTGAAAAGCAGGGCTATATGTACCCCAGTGTTCATAGCAGCAATGGCCACAATTGCCAAACTGTGGGAAGAGCCAAGGTGACTTTCAACAGACAAATGGATAAAGAAGATGTGGTATATATATATACAATGGAATATTATGACTCCATCAGAAAGGATGAATACCCAACTTTTGTAGCAACATAATCTGGAGGAGATTATGCTGAGTGAAATAAGCCAAGCAGAGAAAGTCAATTATCATATGGTTTCACTTACTTGTGGAACATAGGACATAACAAGGAGGACATTAGGAGAAGGAAAGGAAAAGTGAACTGAGGGAAATTGGAGGGGGAGACAAACCATGAGAGACTGTGGGCTCTGAGAAACAAACTGAGGGTTTTGGAAGGGAGGGGGTTGGGAGGATGGGTGAACCTGGTGGTGAGGGCATGAATTGCATGGACCACTGAGTGTAGCACATAAACAATGAATTTTGGCACACTGAAAAAATAAAATTAAATTAAAAAAATAAAAATAAACACACAAAAAAATAAAAAAATAAAAAGATTGAGTTGATCTACGTTTCCAAAATTGAAACAACAGAAATCAATGAGGAGTGACAGTCCTGTGCATGAGTGAGACACACCAGTTTTATCGAAAGATGCCTACCGCAGCGTTAGTAGGAACAGCTGGCCAATGACAAGTGACACATGAAAACTGGTCACTCACCTGGAAAATACATCCAACTGGCTTCCTGGTCTGCACTACAGACACACACACTGCACACATATACCACACACACACACACACACACACACACACTGCACACATGCCACACACACACACCTCACACACATGTTACACACATCACACATACACACACACCACACACATACATACACACACACCACACACAACACACAAATACCACAGACAATACACTCACACCACACATGCCACACACACTCTTCTCCAGGGGCACTCAATCCTTAGATGTGGAAAAGAATCATAGTCTTTAGAATAGTTATATAATAAAGTCCCTAATTTTAAAATAAGTAAATAATCAAATGACAGAGAAAATCAAGCCACAAACAGGGAGAAGACAATTGCAGGTGCACAGCCTATAGTGGTTAATATCCTTGGTACAGAAAAACTCCTTTCTGTCCAGTGAGCGTATGAGCAGTCCACAGGAGTGGGAAACAAACTGGAATGGTGTTCCTGAGGATTAATTATATTTGATCCATCAGCATATGAAAATACATTCTACCTGATAACAACTAGGGATGCACATGGAACCCAAAATGTGAGGCTACTTTGTACTTAAACTATGGGCAAACTTAGAAAACCAGTCAGCAGCTAGCATTGAACAAAAAGGATGCACATCCTCTGCTTGGAAGGTGATGCTGGCTCAGCCACTTGGGGAGATGTTCTGATGTCTCTCATTAGTTGAAATCTGTCCTCATCTGTGGGGCAGCCGTCCTGGGCCACATGTTTTCTGCAGAAACTCACGCATGTAAGTGCCCTAAGATATGGCTAATTGTGTCTGTAGGATTGCTGTTCATAATATTGTTCACCTGAGGTGCCTGGGGGGCTCAGTCATTGAACATCTGCCTTCGGCTCAGGTGATGATCCTGGAGTCCCAGGATAGAGCCCCACAGAGTCCCAGGATAGAGCTCCCTGCTTGGCGGGAAGCTTGCTTCTCCCTTTCTCACGCCCTCTGCTTGTGTTCCCTCTCTAGCTGTGTTTCTCTCTGTCAAATAAATAAAACCTTAAAAAAATATATTGTTCCCCCATTGGAAGCAGTGTAACCTCAACAAAGAGCACTCGGATGGAATCAGAGAATAGAATCCTATAAAGAAGATGGATGTGTCTCATCTAGCAAGCAAAACTAGCAAATCACAGGAAAAAAAAAAAAAGAAAAACAAACCAGGGGTGTCCACAATTTGATTTACTTCACAATCAAAATGACTATCCAAAACAGATGATTAGGATAAATAACTATAAATGGATATAGTAGAATGATTAATACAAAGTTGATGATAGTGGTTGTCTCTGGGGGAAAGGGCAGGAGAAGAAAAGGGAACCACAACTGAGGAAGACTCCACTAGAAGTTGACAATATCCTACAAAGCTGTCATAGTATAAGTGATACTAATCATGCTTTTGCAGCTATTCTTTATGACTCTCTAGCTAGCATGAATTCCTTAAGTAAAATAAAGGAGGTATACATGATATTATTCTGTTCTGTATCAAATTCTGCATTTTGTTAAAGGGATCACATTAAGCAGGGTCATGCTTTCTGTACATAAAACTATTTTTTTTAAGATTTTATTTAATTGACAGAGAGAGACAACAAAAGATGGGAACACAAGCAGGAGGAGTGAGAGAGGGAGAAGCAGGTTTCCTGCCAAGCAGAGAGCCTGATGCAGAGCTTGATTCCAGGATCCTGGGATCATGACCTGAGCGGAAGGCAGATGCTTAACGACTGAGCCACCCAGGTGCCCCAATAAAAGTAATTTTTAAAGCAGTCTTGTGATGTAAGTCTATAAAGAAGCATTAAGTCCCCTGCATTACCTACTCAGGATGATATGGCTCAAAATAAAAGTCCACAAAACACTAACACCTTCCCTTTTGTGTGTCGACTGTGCCAAAGTATTTCTTAACTTTAAAAAAAAAATCTGTCCATTTGAGAGAGATACAGAGACAGAGAGAGCACAAACAGGGGGAGAGGCAGAAGGAGAGGGAGAGAAATAGACTCCTCGCTGAGCTGTGAGCCCAAAGCGGGACCTGGGATCATGACCTGAGCTGACTGCAGATGCTTAACCATCTGAGCCACCCAGGCACCCCTAAAGTATTAATTTATTTTAAGTGTTCTTGATGATGATTATGCATCAACACTTTTTTTTTTAATTTTTTGGCCCGGGTACTGATTTCTCAGATGCCTCAGGATATGGAAAGAAGCCTGTAGAGTCACTCTTACTCAAATAGGAAGACAGGTGGATGTGAAATCCTGGCTAAAAATCCGTTGCTCCTTGATTTTGGACAAACCACTTGATTTAGCTAACTCCAAAATAAGTCATGGTTAAAATTAAGATATTGATATGTACCGCGCCTAGTTAGAGGAAGAATAAGAAGACTACAGTTATCCATTTCCTGAAACTCAGCAGAGGCTGCCACTGACCGCTCTGTCCGGAGTACGTGAGCAGTGGAAGGTGAGCTGCAGAGAGAGAGGCGATGTGAAGAGCCCCCAGGCAAGTCTCATCCTCCGTGTCATCTAAATCAGCCAGGAGCAAGTGCAAGAGGTATGCTGGGGGTTTCAGATGTTCGTCTTACTTCATATACTCTCATTTACTTGACACTTTCCTGAGGAGAGAGATTAATGTGACATTCTCAAAGCATGTCCCTCGGAACCCGTGTGCCGTGTTGGATGCAGTTGGGGGAGTCACAAGCACCGGTCACACTGCATGCCCACCTTGAATGGGCTTTAAGCACATTGGTCTACATGATTTCTGAGAATCTGGAAAAGATCCAGTCTCTCATTCTGGGCCCTTAAGTATCTTGAGCTCTTGGGGACTTAAAATACAGACTGAAAAGGAAAGTCATTAAACAAAGCCGGTGTTCTTCAAATATAATTATAGCGCTGTCTCTGGAAATACAGTCGGGAAAACAGGGAAACTTGGTACGACTCTGGATGAAGAAGGAGCCTGGGTGCCGTCCCTGTCCCCACTCCATGAGGCTATGTCCTGGGAGCCTGTGGGACACCCTTGCTTGCCCTAGTTAAATTCCCTTATCTTCCTGTGCTTCCTCTTTCTTTCTTTCTTTCTTTCTTTCTTTCTTTCTTTCTTTCTTTCTTTCTTTCTTTTTTAAGATTTTATTGATTCATTTGTCAGAGAGCACAAGCAGGGAGAGGGGCAGACGGAGAGGGAGAAGCAGGCTCCCTGCTGAGCTGGGAGCCCAATGTGGGCCTTGATGCCAGGATCTTGGGATCATGATCCGAGCTGAAAGTAGACACTTGACTGGCTGAGCCACCCAGGTGTCCCTTTCACCTTTTTATTGTAAAATAATTATAGTCCTATTTATCTCAGTGCATTTGCTCTAAGGAATCTATGAATTAACATGCAGGGAACTTGTGAGGCGCATCATGGATTCGGTGTGTGGGGGTCACCTGCAGGAGGGTCGGTGGCTCCAGGCACTGGACACAGACATGAATGCTGCTGTTTGTGGCACGATGGAATTCTCTGGACCTCACTGAATTTTAACATCCTCACTTGCACTGTTAGGAATCGTAATGGGGCTGTTGGGGAACTGAGAGGAGAACGTATGAGAGCAATTTATAAATGCTACAGAAGCATACGGTTTATATAGTAATTATCATTGTTTATACTGGAAAGTAAAATCTAGAAATAATCTCAAAATTATCTCAATTATCTCAGATTTCTTTTAAATCTGAGAGGCCCCAGTAATTATTTTGAAAAACAACTGAAAGGGGGAAGAAAAAGTAGCCTTGATGATAGCCTTAAATTAGCTCAATACTGATGTTCAAAATAACCTCACTGTGACCTTTGGTGCCTCTCTGCTGAGGACTCATCAGATAGTGGGGGTTTTACTGTTCGGTCCAGTATTTTACACAGAATTTTGAGGTAGGATAAGCTATCTCAGACAGAGGAGCTGGGATTCCATATTCAAATTCATGACAATTAAAAATAGTAAAAAGTAGCATGCCGGCTTTCCACCTGTAGACAGAAGCCTGTTTTCCTGTCCTCCATCTCTTCTGCCTATTCTTGACTGAGAAAGAGGCACGGATAATCTTTCTTTAACACCAGGCACTGCTGCTCCCCAGCTATGTAGATCCATGTTTGAATTTTATATTGAGATTCAGGTGTTCCTTTATTATAGATAGCCTTTTATTTTCTTTCTTTGTGATCGTGTTATAAACATAAATATAAAATGTAACATTCTTAGTCATTTCTACACGTAAGAGAAACTTATTCCTCTTTGTACCAAGGATGTGTAAGAGGAGATTATTTTTATGTGCTAAGATGGTAGATCCGGTGGTATTTTTTTAAAGAAATGTCTTAAATTCTATAGTGATTTCTAAATGACTGTCCACAGAATAATGTCAGCCCAGCTCCACCTTCTTTGCCAGAGGACAGCTGGGGGAAAGATAGGAAAACAAAACAGTTTACCAGGTTTCTGAAATAAAAGTTTGATTTTTAACGTTTTTAGTGAGGCCCAAAACTATGTAGTTTAAAAAGATTCCCGGGCAAGTTTTTCAAAACACCATGGTTGAGAACAACTCCTCTCCATACATTAGCCCTGAACACTGTGCCCAAGGTTTCAATATCGTTGTGATTAGGCAGGATAAGGGTGAACATGAACACTTCCTGTTGACATGCACTACGTTGTTTTGTTTTTTTTTTCCTGATGCCCAAAAAAGGGGCAGACAAAAACCCCCTGGAAATGTGTTGTTTGTTATACCTCTGTGTCATTAACCCAAATCTTATCAAAAAGAACCGTGAAAAATTAAAGCGCACACCGGATCTATTTATGACAGCGGTGAAGTCTAACATAGTAAAAATAGTATGATTGGCAACTTTTCATGACACATGCTTGAATGCATTAGATTTGATCTCTACACTAAAGAAAATATTATGCCCCATCATGTATAGTAATAAAACATTTATTTCACTCATATTTCCTACAATGATGTGTGTGGATTTTTTGAACAAACCCCTCTTTTCTCATTGTTAGTTCTCAGGGGCATTTGTTTTATTATGTTAATGTCAGACCCCACTGGATACAGAGCACCTGCAGCCTTCAGGGAGGCAGCGAGGTGCGGACCTGAGGATTTACCCTCTGTTCAGTTACAGACAAACCACAATTTCCATCAGGGTTGATTGGCTAACACACATCCACACACACCGAAAGCCACACAGGTACACTGACTCTTTTTCACAATTCAGGTATTCTAAGTCTAACTTTCAAAATCACAATGCAAAGCAATTACGGTGTGAAGTGTTAAACCCTGATGCTGCGCGGGAACTCCGAGTCCGGGTTTGCACCCTGGCCAAGCACCCATACCGTTGCCTGCCCTGTTAAAGGCGGTGGGTGTTTGGAACCCAGTGGGCTGGGGGCGTGGGAAGATAGCTGCTGAAGGTGAAGGCACATCATTTATACGATTAGAGTAAAACTTCCAGAGCTGCTTAAATCCCCTCTCCAAGACCTTGAAAGATCCCAGAAAATAGACGGTCTCTGTTCTGCTTCTGATGGGCTCCACGCCGAAGAGGCCGCCGGGCTGATTCAAACAGCAGCCATCATAAATGGTAGAAATGTGAAGAAGGAAGCAGGGCCACCTGCAGCCAGCCTCACAGACCCAGCATTCAGTCCCCCATGTCCTCCGGGGACGCCTTCCCACATCACACCCGAATAAGCGCCCGCTCCAGGATGCTGCTCTGTGTCATGAGCAAAATGAGAAGTGAGACCGAGCGCAGTCCAATCCCCGAAGGGCTATTGGCCATCCTCATGTTCTCAAGGAACAGAGCATGGCCTCGTGGTGAAGACGTGTTTAGCAGAAGTCACACATGTACATTGCAAAAGTCAAATAGCATCATCAACCCTGAGAAGGAAGGCTCTGCTCAGTCCCATGCTCATCCCCGGGCTGCAGAAGAGAGGCTCCATGATTGAACTATTTCTTCTACATTTACTCTTACCTCTCTGAATACCATGTTTACCATAGTATTGCTTTACTTTGCAAAGACCTGGCCCTGATTTCCCACCATGGAAGTTCTAGAGACAGTATCTGGTGACACACACACACACACACACATGCACACACACACACACACACACACACACACACACACACACACACACCCCTGCCACTGACCCTTCGACCAGTAACCCAGTGGCATTCTCAGTTATGTGACCACATTATGAACATGATGGGCGTGCCCAGAGAGCAGTTACTTGGTGTATATAATCATCTTGACTGTGTTGCACATGATTTCCTTTCTTTCCTCAAATCTGATTGCCTCATTTTCATATGTAATTTATGTCCCCTGTAGTTACCATTAATTTGGGCAAAACATTTCAGGGAAGAAAAATAACATGAAATCCCCTCATGGTTTGGTCACACATTGACATCGGAAAATCAATCAAGTACTTTTGTGGTTGTTGTTCCTTGTTGATATATTTCTCTGTAGTTTCTCTGCTATGGACAGCCCAGAAGACATCCTGATTCTGCGGCAGAGCCTGTGAGGGGTCGTTCCCTTTAACACCATCCCAGGGCTACCTCCCTCCATAGAGCTTAATGGAAACCAGTTTTCTGTATTAATGTCACCTTCTGTCATCATTCATTCCTGTGCTATAACAGAATCTGTCCTACAATAACTTCCTGAGAAAAATACACAAGGGAGGCATAAATTTTTAGTATCAAAATATGTGAAAATATCTTTATTTAATCCTCTCCCTCATGTGACTGAGCATAGCATTTCAGAGTTGTCCTTCCTTAGAAATTCGATGACAAGTCTCCATTGCATTTGCACTTCTCACAATGCTGTTGAGACACCTGAAGGTATCCAGGTTGGTAATTCTTTGTATGTCCCCTTTTTTCCTCTCTGGAAGTCAGTCAGATTCCATCAAGAAGGTCTCATAAGGAGCTCTAGATGTGTCTACCACGGGGATTTTACAAGCCAGTTGGTTATGTGAGTGACGGAATGCAAAGGAGAGGAAGGAGAGACGGGGCATGTAAAAGTGAAAGTGTGCCTGTTAACCTCCCGTGAGTCTTGGGCCATAACCAATGAGCAATGGACCCCCAGCAGGGAGGAGTGCTGCGTGGCTGGTTGAAGATCCCCAAAAGCCCCCACGACCATGGCTACAGCTGCCGCCCATGTGGCTATATGGACAGAGCCAGAAGGAGTAAGCTGCTGCTCTCCTCCTGCCTTCTGAATGCCCATCGTGGCACCTGTCGGCATAATGTAACAAGATGACAGGTGACTGGAGAGTCAGAATGACATCATTCATTCTGTCCCAGCTCCTATAATATGTAACACATGGCAGACAGGATAGCATCCTGGCTGAGAACCAGTAGCCGGCAGGTAACTCCACCCTCTCCTCTCCATCCTCTACATTCTCACCCTAAGACTAATATTTAAACTCTGCATTAGCTATAATGCAAACACCATGTTTCCACCTTCTAGGATTCAGTTCTCCCTTGTGTCTCCCTTCCTCCAAAAGGTAGAGGCAAAATGTCCAATCAGCTGCCAAGTCTACCTTTGCAGCCACCTTCTAATCTATTTGAGTCCGAGTCCATGCCCGATATCATCAGCCAGTCACTCATCCATTAATGTGCAGGATACAAAATCGTGGAGAGACGGGACCCAGCCCTCAGCCAGGAGTAGCAATACATTGTCATTCTTCCCCTGGTCTTCTGGTTCAATTCAGCCCAGCCTATAAAGGTTACATCTGTTTTGCCTGAGAGGCACAGCATATCTGAGTGGCCATCTCAACAAAAATCTCCATGGAAAACATTATTGTGTCTCCCTGTGCATGTGCTTCTCCCTTGAAAATCAAGATTTCCACATAAACAGAGCCTCGGATTGCAGGGTTCTAAAAGAGAAAATATGTAAGTGGTTCTGAAGTTTGATAGTAAGAGAAGCCACTCCCATTTTTACCTCTAGATAACAGGCTCTTTCTACCTTGGCTTCTGGAGGCAGTGACCATACATGGTGATGCTATAGCTTCTAGGACATAAAACCATTTTCCAGACTGGTGTCAGTCAGCTGGTTCCAGAAGTGAATCCTCCTGGACCTCTCCCTCCTCCTGGAAAGTCAGCTGCTCTGGGTTACAGGTACTGGATAAGATAAATGAATTTCATGGGTGTAAGTTCTCTAAAATTAGTTCAGTTTGGGGAGTACTATGTGTGGGGGTGTGTGGGGGGCAGCTAGGTGATCTCCCCAAGGAATGGGGTGACATGGTAATTAAGCACTGGTCTCTACTATTTTCCTGTTTAGCACTTGACCGTAGCAATGGTCTAATCCATCTTGGGAAGGAAAAGTCCATGTTCTGACCCAATGTATAACCCACAACTTTGCAGGCATGAGTAGTCTGCGCATGGACAGAATGGGTGGACATTGTGTGTATGAGGAAAGAGAACTGACATCTTCAGAATAGGTAAAAGGAACCACCTGATTGCTTAATACTTTCCGTATACCCCTTTTTCACATCATTTCCCTAATTCTTCAATCCGGTCTCCCTACGTCATTGACAATTTAACTAAAGTATTAAGCATACTCCATGATTCAGTGTAGTTCCATACATCTAGACATCTCTAGGGTCAAGAAAAGTGGGAAACAAGAATTATTGTTTAAATGCTGCCCCATAGGGAGATTTCTGTTCACCACATCTGTTCTTATCAGTGGAATGCAAGGCTTACAGTGTTTCATCTCTTGCTAGTGGCTGTTGCCAGGAACTCATAATCATCAGTAAAACAGGCTTGCATGTTCCCCACACCCCTATCAGCTCTTCATAGGCGAGTCTTCCTACAGCATGGGTACCCACTGAGAAAGAAGAGCAAAGCAACAGAGATCCATGTCACCGGACTCTGAATCACCCATTAATTCAGTCTAATTTAAGACTTTGAGAACTATTCAAGCGTAATTACATATGCAAGATATATACAGATCGAATATATCTATTCATCAGCTCTCTGGGCATCTCTTAGCTCTGTAGAGCTGACACATGAAATTAACCACCACAGCTGGAATGGAAAATGAACAAGCTCGCCGCGGCCCTGATGTCGCACCCCACCCGATCCAAGCCTGAGAACCAGGTGTTTTGAACTCTCCTGTCTTTTTACGATTTAATGTCTGTGAGGTTCCTTTAACGTCATTCTTGGTCATTTTTTGAATTTAAAATTTTGTCATTTAAAAACATGACAAATCGACCTGTGTTTGCCTACATGGCCCCTGTGCTACTTTTCACTTGAAGCATTTGTTTCTCATTCATTTGTAAGGTGGATTTTAGTCACAGACTTTCAGTTTCCATGTCATTACCTTAACAATAGGAGACATATTACATTATATTCCTGTTTCTTTTATTTGGAAATGCAGAGGGAAAAATATAAATTAATCATTTACAAATGAAAATAATAGAAATTAATCATTCACAAATGGCACTCATTCATCCACACACCACCCACCAAATAACTATCATGTCATGTGCCATGGAGGGTGAGGCAAACAAAACACCAGGGAGTCACGGTACCCACTAGGGAGGGCACAACAGTGCAGAATTTACTGCTGATGTTCATTGCTGATCCATATACAGGAATAAATAGGTGCTTGGTTTTGCATAAGTAACAACTGATTTTATTCCTTTATACCTACAGATTTTTACTGTGGAAGTAAAAATTGATATTGATCTCTAGGTCACTTCTAAATATTGATCTTAAAATTAACTGTGGCTATTTTAATCATGTGCCCCAGACAAGTCCTTTTACTATCTCATTTGCAAGATATAAATGAACCCGCATCCATAACACCACTGGGGGAAGTTTACAATAGCCAGCACAGCATTCAGCTGAACGTGTGTGCTTTGGTGCAATTCAAGAATGTTCAAACAAGATCTGTGAGCCCCTATGATATGCCAGTGACTGCATGATTCCAAAGATACCAGAATTCTGCCCTATTCTAGAAATTTCACTTTGTCCATGTGCAGCTGTGATAACAATGTAGGATGGGACCCATCCTGGAGCTGAAAGATTAGTGGGATCGATTTTTGAGTTCAGGAGGCCTGAAACTGAATCCTAACTATGCCTTTCAAGAAAGCAAAGTAGCAGGTGAAATGCTCGTGGAAGCACCTGGCACGTAGCAAGTACCCAGTGAATGGCAGATGGTTTGTTATATGGCATTGTAACTGCAGTTAGACTTATTAAAACAAAATCCTGCACAACAGTAATGAAATCCTGATCTACAGTAACTTTCCAATAACACAGAACCCAATGACACAAAATTAGGTCTCCTTTTATAGTTGCACTGGTCCCCAGTCCATATTAATCTATTTTCAGTGTCTGTTGCTCATAGTGGATGTTTTGTTGGTCTGCATCCAAGTAAACCCGATTGTTTTTCTGTCTTCCCATTTTTCTGTTGAGCTCACCCACTGATTTTGTTGTTATTGTTTTTGTCGCCATTGTTGTTGAGTTTTTCAGTTCTAACATTTCTGTTTGGCTCTTGTTCCTACCTGGGATATCCTACTTTTCCATTTGTGTTGGTTTGGGGTCACTCCCTGAAGCATTCGGAGGCTGGCTGCTAGACAGAACTGGCTCATGCTAACACCCGCCATTGCCCAGTTGGCTTCTGGTGGTGATCCTTTCAGTTTTGGATCTCTGTGTTTCTTGGAGGATGTGTGATGTTTCATTGAAATCTGGACATTTTTGTATTCTGTTGTGACACTTTAGATGCCATTTAAACTGCTTGTTTGGGCTGGTTTTCCCCATCGCCCTCCAGCTGAAGAGCACGAGGTAGTGGCAGGTGAGGATGGAAGTCTGGGCCCCACTCTTCTCTGGCCGGAAGGTGCGGGGGGGGGGGTGGCCTCTCTACTACAGGAGCAAGAGCTATGGTCCTCTGGGCCTTCTCCCATACCTCCCTGGCTGCTACGTCTGGGTGCCTCGGAATTGTGCCCACAGGCCCTACAGTGACCCACAGTGGGATAGGGTGCCTTATTAGATCCTCAAGGGGTGTGTATGAGGAGATGTCTAGGCCTTTTCTGATCCAGCTGGTTGAGGAGTGCCATTTTTGGCTGGAATATAGAGGGTGTGGCTCGAAAGTTATGTGTCCTGCTCCTCTGCCCTTCCCATTCCAAAGCCAAAAAGGGCAGCCTGATGCGGGGGGCTCCTTTGGTTCATCCCCATTGGTATTCTCACATGTTTGGCTTCTTTTTTCCAATTCCAGCTGAGATAAGGAAAAAAAAAAAAAAGTCCAGAAAACTCACTACCATGTGTCCCCAGTGTCCTAAGGCCCCAGAATAATGTGACTTCTCTCCTTTTTACCTTTCTGATTTTTCTGATACCTGCTTCTTATTTCATATCCATGGTTGTGCTTGAAGGGTGAACAGGGAACTGTTTCTACTCAACCCTCCTTCAGGTAGAAGTCCAGACACAGAGATTCCAAAGGCATGAAAAAGGAAATGAAAGTCAGTGCAGTAACTGGTGTTTGCATCGTTTTCTGACAGTTCTAAACTGCTGATTGGATTCACACAACTCAACTCAGAATTAATCAGTGTGTGCCTTGGGAATGCAAACTAATGTAAATATTAGCTTTGATAAAAGGTGATTAGTAAGGCACATTTAGCAGCAACACAAACTGGATTCATTTCAAATTCAAATAGTGATGATTTGGGGATTATCAAGTCTTTGGGATTAGATGAATAATCAAAACCTGGGAGTTCTCCCTAAGAGTCAGAATTGTTATTACTGTGCAAGATTCATGCTATTAGATATGGCTGAAGATGGGGGAAATTAAGATAGAGCAAATAACCTAAGAAGGCTGCTCACTCTAATGTTGGTAGGTAAATATATAACTAAAAAAATCCATATGTGTGTATATAGACAAGGATATGGATATAGATATAGATATAAAATCTAGACAGTAAACCCAGGTCTGCAGAGATGGGCGTAGGACAGCAGAGCTATGCAGATGGGGCCCCTGGTGGAGAGAGAGGTCATCAAACCAGGTTGGAAAGTTTTCATCCCAATCCCTAACTCTCAATAATCCATAGTGTCTGTGTAGCTGTGTTGATCAATACTGTAAGAATGTGTCAGGACTCAGGAAAAAATGAAATTCTCCTCAATTAGCTGAACTTCCATGGAGGCGAGAAAGAGATGGAGAGATGTACAACCAGCCACTTCTACTCCAGTGTAAAGGAAACATGGGAAATGAATGAACACACTGTTTAACTGGGAAAAATACAGAATCTGACCAAATTTATGAATTATCTTAATTCAAAAATCATTTTAACTCAAGGTAAAGTTTTGCATGTCTTATTAAACTATGTTCTTGGTTTCATTCTCCCATAATTTATATAGTTGTAGTATGGAAACAAGATTTTATAATTTGGGGTCATGTATAGAAATGATCATTGTAGGAACACCTGGGTGGGTCAGGCAATTAAGCATCTGACTCTAGGCTGCTGCCTCAGTCATGGTTTCGAGGCTGTGAGATCGAGCCTCACGTTGGGCTCTGCGCTGAGTGGGGAATCCACCTGGGATTCTCTCTCTCCCTCTCCCTCTGTCACCACCCAAAAAGAGGAAAAAAAAAAAAGAAATGATAATTGTAGTTTCTTCCTGTACTTCAATGAGACTCTGTAGGATACCAAGATCTTGTGTTCATGAATTTGTCTAATCCCTTTCCAACACTGGAAATTGCTTAATCCAAGACAACATATGCTTGTCCTCACTTAACAAACCCATTTCTATGAAATAAAACGTGTGACCTGGCTGTTCTCTACGGTGTTCTATACAGCAGCCGTATTCCAGCGTTCTCACAGAGGAAGAAGAGGAGAGGAAAAGAGGATGCAGAAAGGAAGGAGGGGGAAGAGGAGGAGAAGGAGGGTTAGGGTACACTAGGGTAGCAGCATAGAGGCTAGAAGTCATGGTAAACCCAGAAACAAGAACTTCTAAGACCAGCCAGAGATGACAGACAAGGTGACTGCATTTCAGATGAGTGTGATTTCTGCAAGAGATCTGATTTCCATTGTGCAGAAGAGCAAATGCTATTAAAGTTCCAAGTCATACAATAGCACTCCATGAAAATGGAGTAGGATTCCACATACCATCCCTTAAAATGTTCAAAATGATAGTGCAATATTCAGACATGTGAAAACCATCAAAATGATCATGAAAAGGAAAAATGTTTTGTGTTGAGAACAGGAAACATGATTTCTAAGCTTAATGACAAGTTCAAGGAGGTGTTGCCATAATTATATCAACAGCACATGAATTATTTATCTAAGTGTGTTATTTTACTGACATTTTAAGGTCAGACCCAATACAGTGGCAAACTACTAAACCACAAATTTGTTGGGAGGAAAATGCTTAATTAATGTTTAAAATTTGATCAATGAAAAGTAAAATATTTTATTAATAAGCAACAATCAAGGTATACGTGTAATGCATGAACATTTCTGTATTAGAATGTCTGATGCACATTGTTTTAGAAGTAGCTAATTAGGAGTTTCAAGATGGCGGAAGGCCAGGTGACCGCATGTCGGGGAGTTCCCTGAAGAAAGCTGAATTCCAGCAAAAAAACCACTACAGGACCACCATGAACACCCATGAAATCAGCCTGAAATGTGATATTTCGCACTTCTGGATCACCACGGGAGACAAGGACCATCGACAAAAAGGTAGAAACAAGTAAGAGGGAC